>SJXQ01012121.1:13626-56901 GCA_006408695.1 Aepyceros melampus
AAGCATCCCGTATCCTGTATCGAACATAGACTGGTGATTCGTATCTTACCTGATAGTATACATGTTTCAGTGCCATTCTCCCAAATCCTCCCACCCTCTCCCTCTCCCTCAGAGTCCAAAAGTCCGTTCTATACATGTGTCTCTTTTGCTGTCTCGCATACAGGGTTATCATTACCATGTTTCTAAATTCCATATATATGTGTTAGTATACTGTATTGGTGTTTTTTTTTTTTTTCTGGCTTACTTCACTCTTTATAATCGGCTCCATTTTCATCCATCTCATTAGAATTGATTCAGGGTCTTATCCAATGAGTCAACTCTTCGCATAAGGTGGCCAAAGTACTGGAGTTTCAGCTTTAGCATCAGTCCTTCCAAAGAACACCCAGGACTGATCTCCTTTAGAATGGACTGGTTGGATCTCCTTGCAGTCCAAGGGCCTCTCAAGAGTCTTCTCAAACACCAGGTGTGTGTAATAATAGTTGATTCCTTTTTATTCCTGACTGGTATTTTGTTACATATGCCACAGTATTGTTGTTGTTTTTCTCCATTCGCCTGTTAATGAACATTTGGGCAGTTGCCAGAATTTGAATATTAGAAATATATCTATGAATCTTCATATAAATTGTTAAAATAGACATGTGCTTTTGTTTCTCTTGGATAAATATTTAGGCAGAGAGTGGCTGAATTATATGTAGATTTATATCTAGCATTTTTTAAAACTGTCAAACTGTTTTCCAAAGGATCATTTTACAGTCTCACCAGCACTGTATGAGAGTTCCACTTTCTCTAGCTTCTTGACAACACTTGGTATGGTCAGTCTTATTTTATTTATTTTTTTTTTTTTTGCTGAAGTATAGTTGATTTACAATATTATATTAGTTTCAGGTATTCAACAGTAATTCAGTTACATATTTTCCATTATAGATTATTACAGGATATTGAATACAGTTCCCTGTGTTGTACAATAGAGTCAGTCTTTTGCATTTTAGCTGCTACTCTGGGTACATAGTAACCTCTACTTGGGATTTTAATTTCCATTTCCCTAATGACAAATTATACTGAGCTTTTTTTCACGTGCTTATTTGCCATTCGTATGTCTTCTTTGGTGAAGTGTCATTCAATTTTTTTTGCCCATTATTTTAACTGAGTTGCTGGTTTTCTTTTTTGTTGAATTTTGAGAGTTTTTTAGGTATTCTGGATAGAAGTCTTTTATTAGATACAGATTTTGCCAAAGTTTTCTCTCCCTGTGGCTTGTCTTCCCTAATAGTGTTTTTCACAAGACAAATGTGTTTCATTTTGATAAAACAATTTATATGTTAATGTATCTTGTTCTTGGTGCTGTATCTAAATATTTTGCCTAATCCAAGGTCATAAAGATTTTCTCCTATATTTTCTTCTAAAAGTTTTTTAATATTTGGTTTTACATTTAAATCTGTGACCTATTCTAGGTTAATTTTTGTATACGATCTGAGTTATAGATTGAAGTTCATTTGTTATGTGAATGGATTTAACAATTGTTCCATCACCATCTGCTAAGAAGATTATTGTTTCTCCACTGAATTGCTTTTGCTCCTTTGTCGAAAATCAGTTTTTCATATATATATGTGGGTCTATTTATGTACTTTCCATTTTGTTCCACTGACCTATTATCAGTAATAATGCCAATAGCACCCTTGGTTAGTTACTTTAGTTTTCTATTGTCTTGAAATCAGATTTCCTCCAAGTTTGTTCCTTTGCTAACTCTTTTTGACTACTCTAAGTTCTTTATATTTACATATGAATTTTAGAATTCTTTTTTTTTTTTTTAGTTTCTACAAAAAAATTTACCTGGGATTTTGATTGGCATTGTGTCAGTTAATTTGTCTCCTCAATTCAAGGAGATGCACCCACTATGCACCATTGCCTGGAACCTCTCTCCAGACAGTGACCTGGGGCAATTGTAGGGCTTAACTTTGTTTATTACCTGTGTCTCAGTAACCACTGTCCTTTTTTTCTTGCTGACCAATATCTTGAAAACAACTGATTCATATCCATTGTCCATGTTTTGGATTTTGAAAAACAAATTATTAATTTGGCAAGTTGTAACTGTGGCACCTTCCAGACTCTAACATATTGACTCTATTTTTTTTAAAGAAGTTTCTATAACATTCAAATATGTCTATTCTATAAAATAAAGCAAATTGAGCAATTGCACTATGAAATTAATTAATTGGACTTTTGTTAGAACTGTGAGATAATTTTTTGTTTTTATATAACATTCTTAAATTTTGGTCATAAAGTTTGCATATGAAGAATTAAATTGTATCTTTCCTCCTTCTTAAATACTTTATATTTACATTTCCTAATTTAAATTGGGAAACCTGATTGGGAAAATAGTCTGGTGAAACGGCAGGTAGAAATGGCATTAGAAATTATTAATGCCACATAACTCTGCCTCTGGCAGAGCCCTCATTGGACAACCAGTGCCTTCCAATCTGGCAGACTGTGGTGTAGTGTGAAAATCATCTGGTGTCTAACACAGTCTGTTCTCATTTTTAAAAGGTACCAGTCATGAAGATAGTGATTTTCCAGCCACCCTACCATTCAGTTGTTTATTTTGTCTCTTTGAAATGCATTTATTTCCTTAATGTTTTTCAGCCCTAGGAGCTCAAGTTACCCAATAATCGAAATTAATCACATGTATATTGAGCTAACATGGAATTATCCAAGGGCTGATCCAAGTCTGTGTGCCTCAAGTTATACAATGTGGAGTCTACATCTAACACTACCTGGGAAGCCCAAGAAAAGGAATAGAAAAATACAAAATTAGGTATGAAAGTAACTTTATTTAGAATGAGAGACATCACAACAAATATGAAATTTTAAAAGCTGATAAATGCCACAAATATAAAAAAATTGAGAAAAACAACATGTCATTATTATTTGTTAACTCTGAGGCACATCTCTGGGATATTGTTTCCTGTATTTGGTCACATACTCTGTTCTTTTCGTAATAAGATGTTAATTGTTAATGTCATTGTCTATAAAAAGGATATAGGATAGTGACACTGGTCTCTTGCCTAGCATGAGTTATTGACACGTATGAATATTTTTCATTTCGGATGGTTTAGAAATGCCCCTTCAGCCTCCTTTCTTGTTACAAACGGCATGCGATGACCTCCTCCACGGCACAGCTTCCCCAGGGTGAGCCTTGGGAGGACTCCCACCCCTGGAGCACTGTGAGCTGGCCTGGGGGGCCGTGTGGCAGCGGTTGGTCCATCTCTGCCCAGCCTCGGTGCCTCCAGGTCCCAGTCCCATGACACCCCAGCCATGAGGAGGTCCCAGGAAGCCTTGAACCCCAGATTATGGTGGGCCCTAAGCAGGAGACCAAGCAGCACCTTGTTCACATCCTTCTCCTTGGAGTTCAAGTCAGGGTCTAAAGCTCAGTGCAGGTCCCAGGAGCGAGCTGTCCCTGGGGCCACTGATGTGCAGGCTGGAAGTCGCCCATGGACCCTCCTGCCTACCACATCCATCACAGTGTTCTCATGCCTAATATTTCATTGAAAGCTTTTAATTTGCTGAGATGAATTGAGAAAGTGCTCTCAAAAGAGAAAAAATTTCTGCCTTCAGATATGAAGTGACAGAGAGAGAGCAGAGAAAGAGAGAAGAAGCCATCAAAGAGAGGAGGCAGGTCAAGGACCAGACAAGAGGCAGCAAGCCTGAGGCAACACCAAGACCAGCCTTTCTACTGAAAATTTAAGGTGCTCTCTTACTTCCCTAAGACAATACAGAATTTTTTTTAATTTTAGGGTGGTTTTTTTTTTTTGGTTGCTATAACCTTCGTTCAATGAAGTACAGACCACACACTAGGATTTAGGCATTGTGGCATTTCTATGACCCAATTTTTTTTTTTAATTTTATTTCTAGACTTCAGTTTCTGGTCTGTTGTTTTAGCAATAAAGTGACTCCTGCAGTACCCCAGTGTGAAGCTTAAAATGACTTAAAGGACCATCCCTGACAGCAAGGCAGGAGTACCTATTGTTTTGGAGACTGTTTGGCCCCTGGGCTCATTGCTCATGGATTGGAAAAATAAAAAGATGACCTCTTATTTTTATTGCTTGAGAGACCTGATCTTACCACATATATGTATAGTGATAGCACACATATCATGTTTATAACATTTTGAAAGTTTTCTTTTAAATGGAAAACAAGCCATGCTTTATAGTCATATTAAACTTTTAATCTTTCTAAGTGTTCTCATGCCTAACATTTCAATGAAAGCTTTTTACTTGCTGAGATGGGTTAAGAAAATGCTGCCATCCTCCTCTGACCATAGAAGAAACTGGAACAAAGGTTAGATTTGCTGGAGGTCACATACCGAGTTCAAGAGTGAGCAGTGACCAGACCCCTACGTCCTGACTGTCAGCCTGGGCCTGTGCGGTGATGAAAGACATCCTAATTGGAGCCATACAATCCATCTTAAACCATGTAAGATTTAACATCCTTCGGGAACTAACTCTATTTCCTTTTATTTTCATTTACCAACCAAGTGATTAAAGCAGCTAAAAAGATAGATGTCTACAAAGATAGACTTCTTAAAATTTGTATAATTGCTAACTTGCCAAAAATGTACACGAATTTCCCACAGTGAAGGAGATGGTTCATTGGATGGGAAAACAGTTATTTAAGATGGGCTTTGGATAGGGAGTTTAGGGGATGTCTAAGATAAATTCATGGCAGTGGCCTGGAAAGATGCCCTCTTCTCCTTAGGGTATAATTTACTTACATCTGGTTGTGGTCATTCTCCAAAAGACGATGCTCATAGTCATACTTTGTTTCCCTTTTAATTTTGATGTCAATATGTGATTTTTCACTGTTCTAAAACTGTAATTTACATTTCATAGCTTACTTAATGGAGATTATGACCTATCTCACAGTTGCAAACCTCTCCTAAACATGGACTGCTTTATTTGGCTCACTGAGTTGGCCAAGAAATCTCAATGGGAGGGGTAAGTTTATTTGGATTTTTCCCAAACTCAGCTAGATACCATTAACCTGGGTTCCTTTATAAAGAGACCAGCTCGCTGGGATGTGGAAGAGACAGCGGGCACATCCCCTCCTGACCTTCCCCCTCCTTCTCAGGCTAGGTGTGCTCTCAGAGCAGGGACCCTCTTGGGGACGTACAGGCCCTGGGAGAGAATGCTCTTCTGAACTTGATTAGCTAGATCCCACCTGAAGTTTCTAGATCAAGGGAAGAGCCAGTGGATGGAGTCAGGTCTCAACAGAATCATCTAACCAAGCTCACAGTGACCTGCTGCTGCCAGCCTCTGACTCAGCTGCGGTCCTTTATTGAGGTATAAGTTACATACAACCAGATGCAATCATTTCAAGTGCACAGTTGGCTGAGTTTAGACAAAGTGTCATTCCTACCACAAGCAAGGTATAAAATATGTGCATCACTCCGGAAAGTTCCCTTGTGTCCCATCCCACTCAATCTCACCTGCCCCAGAACTAGGGAACCTCAAATCTGCTTCCTGTCACTATAGATTACTTATTCTTAACAATGAATGAATAAATGAGCTCATTCTTTCATCAAGCACATTTTTGAGACTCATCTATAATATTCTTTTGGGTGAGTATATCAGTAGTTCATTCCATTTTGTTGCTGTCATATTGCATAGCTTGTTTATCAGTTCACCTGTCTGAAAGTGAAAGTCGCTCTATACAGTCCACGGAATTCTCCAGGCCTGAATACTGGAATGGGTTGCCTTTCCCTTCTCCAGGGGATCTTCCCAACCCAGGGATGGAACCCAGGTCTCCTGCTTGCAAGCAGCTTCTTTACCAGCTGAGCCACAAGGGAAACCCAAGAGTACTGGAGTGGGTTGCCATTTCCTTCTCCAGGGGATCTTCCTGATCCAGGGATAGAAACTGGGCCTCCCGCATTTTAAGCAGATGTTTTACTGTCTGAGCCACCAGAGAAGTCTTATTGGAGGGTGGGGGGTAAAAACCTAGAATAGGAATCGTTGTGTCACTGATAAGTGTCTGTTAGCTTTAAAGGAAACTGCTGTGCTGTTTTTCAGACACTTGCACCATTTTGCATTCCCATTGAAATGTCTGAAAGTTCCAGTTATCTACATCCTCACCAATACTTGGCATTTTAGCCGTTCTAATGGATGTATGGTAACATCTCATTGTGGTTTTAATTATGACTAGTGATTTGAGCAGCAATTCTGTCTCATTGGGTATCTCCTTCTGTGACTCAATCACTCTGACTAGCTCCGTGATACTAAATTCAATAATACCATAGCCAAAAGCATCCTTGTAAGTTGCTGGCAGGCTGTTACTTTTTCTTTCTTGGCTTAATGCTGGCGATACATAATAAATCTGACATAAGTTGTGATTTCCCTCTTGTCCCAGGGTGAGACCATCCAAGCAGACTTTCAGAAATCCCCTGCATTGAACGTTGAGCAAGTAGATTGAGCCTACAGCATTGAAACATTGCTGGGAAAAGGGAAATATAAACCATATGTCCATCCCTCTTCCTCCATTGCTCTTCTCTGCTTATAGGACCACTGTTGATAGAAGCTCATGACTACTCCTGATTTCTGTGACCTCTCACAATACACTCTATGCCACTTATAGTGTTATTCAATTTTAAATTATTTTGAATTGTTACCTATTCCATATGCACATGTATTCATCCCCTAAATAAATTAAAATATACCTCATCTTATCTTTTGTGTGTTCTGGCTACCTCTTCTTAATATCTTCTGCTTCTGTTAGGTCCATTCCATCTCTGTCCATTATTGAGCCCATCTTTGCATGAAATGTTCCCTTGGTATCACAATTTTCTTGAAGAGATCTCTAGTCTTTCCCATTCTATTATTTTCTCTATTTCTTTGCATTGATCACTGAGAAAGGCTTTCTTATCTCTCCTTGCTATTCTTTCAAACTCTGCATTCAAATGAGTATATCTTTCCTTTTCTCTTTTGCCTTTAGCTTCTCTTCTTTTCTCAGCTATTTGTAAGGCCTCCTCAAACAACCATTTTGCCTTTTTGCGTTTCTTTTTCTTGGTGATGGTCTTGATCACTGCCTCTTGTACAATGTCACGAACCTCTATCCATAGTTTTTTAGGCACTCTCTCTATTAGATCTAATCCATTGAATCTGTCACTTTCATTTTGTATAATAACAAGGATTTGACTTAGTCATACCTGAATGGTCTAGTGGTTTTCCCTACTTTCTTAAATTTAAGTCTGAATTTGGCAATAAGGAGTTTGGCCAGACATCCTGGAATGTGAAGTCAAGAGGGCCTTAGGAAGCATCACTACAAACAAAGCTAGTGGAGGTAATGGAATTCTTGTTGAGCTATTTCAAATCCTAAAAGATGATGCTGTGAAAGTGCCACACTCGATATGCCAGCAAATTTGGAAAACTCAGCAGTGGCCACAGGACTGGAAAAGGTCAGTTTTCATTCCAATCTCAAAGAAAGGCAATGCCAAAGAATGTTCATACTACCACAGAATTACACTCATCTCACATGCTAGCAGAGTAATACTCAAAATTCTCCAAGCCAGACTTCAACAGTACGTGAACCATGAACTTTCAGATGTTCAAGCTGGATTTAGAAAAGGCAGAGGAACCAGAGATCAAATTTCCAACATCTGTGGGGTCATTAAAAAAGCAAGAGAGTTCCAGAAAAATATCTATTTCTGCTTTATTGACTATGCCAAAGCCTTTGACTGTGTGGATCACAACAAACTGTGGAAAATTCTTAAAGAGATGGGAATACCAGACCATCTGACTTGCCTCCTCCGAAATCTGTATGCAGATCAAGAACCAACAGTTAGAACTGGACATGGAACAACGAGTGGTTCCAAATTGGGAAAGGAGTGTGTCAAGACTGTATATTGTCACCCTGCTTATTTAACTTATATGCAGAGTACATCATGCAAAATGCCGGGCTGGATGAAGCACAAGCTGGAATCAAGATTGCCGGGAGAAATATTAATATCCTCAGATATGCAGATGACACTACCCTTATGGCAGAAAGTGAAGAACTAAAGAGCCTCTTGATGAAAGTGGAAAAGTTGGCTTAAAACTCAACATTCAGAAAACTAAGATCATGGCATCCGGTCCCATCACTTCATGGCAAATAGATGGGGAAACAATGGAAACAGTGAGAAACTCTATTTTCTTGGGCTCCAAAATCACTACAGATGGTGACTGCAGCCATGAAATTAAAAGATGATTGCTTCTTGGAAGAAAAGCTATGATCAACCTAGACAGCATACTAAAAAGCAGAGACATTACTTTGCCAACAAAGGTCTGTATAGTCAAAGCTATAGTTTTTCCAGTAGTCATGTACAGATGTGAAAGTTGGACTATAAAGAAAGCTGAGCACTGAAGAATTGATGTTTTTGAACTTTGGTGTTGGAGAAGACTCTTGAGAGTCCCTTGGACTACAAGGAGATCCAAGCATTCAATCCTAAAGGAAATCAGTCCTGAATATTCATTGGAAGGACTAATGTTGAAGCTGAAACTCCAATACTTTGGCCACCTAATACGAAGAACTGACTCCTTGGAAAAGACCCTGATGCTGGGAAAAATTGAAAGCAGGAGAATGGGACAACAGAAGATGAGATGGTTGGATGGCATCACTGACTGAATGGACATGAGTTTGAGCAAACTCTGGGAGTTGGTGATGGACAAAGAAGCTTAGCATGCTGCACTCCATGGGGTTGCAAAGATTCAGACACAACTGAACCACTGAACTGAAATGAACATCTTATCTTGCTTCTGTGTTTCCATGGTAGTGGTTTAGTCGCTAAGTCATGTCCGACTCTTGCAACCCCATGGACTGTAGCCTGCCAGGCTTCTCTGTCCATGGATTCTCCAAGCAAGAATACTGGAGTGGGTTGTCATTTCCTTCTCCTGGGAATCTTCCCAACCCAGGAATCAAGCCCAGGTCTCCTGCATTGCAGGCAGATTCTTTACCAACTGAGCTACAAGGGAAGCCCTTGTGTTTCCATGGTGCTCAATAAATACTTTCAAAAGTAAACTAGATTTTCATGGGGCTTCCTTGGTGGCTTAGATGGTAAAGAATCTACCTACAGTGCGAGAGACTCGGGTTCAATCCCTGGGTCAGGAGGATCCCCTGGAGATTTTCGTTAGAGTGAAACAGAGAGACAGAGATTGAACTCACTCTAGATTTCATGTGAACCCAAGCTTTTTATCTCCAGCACTTTACGAGATTCCTCCCCACCCACTCCCTTCTCTTGTTGACAGTGTAAAACAAACCAGTTAGCCTGGAAATTATCTTCATGAAATAAATCAGCATATTGTTTTGAGTTTTTGTCCCACATGTATTAATTCAAAAAGAACATATGTCTTGGTTCAGTAACAATTTGCAGAAAACCAGACATCCCATAAAAAAGAATTTGTTGGTTGAGATGTTTATCCCTCCAGCTATCTTTTTCCTTTTTATGACCACAGAGAACACTAGTGTTTCTTTACTTTTCAGAATCATCTGTTCAGGAAGACTTCCGGCAGTGGCTCCGACAGGAAGTCCTGCTGTGCTAAAGCTGTGGGTCATTATGAGACCTGATTCCTTCCCACTCTTCAGTCTGCACATAGGTGTATCAGCTCCCACCCAGACACTGCCAGAAAGAGCATCTTTCAGTTGGAACATTACTTGTGTCAGACATGAGCCAGAGAGGCTGGGCCTAGACACACAGCCCACCCTCTAAACTGGCCTCTGTCGTTCTATGGTGCCTACACGACGGGAGCCGTGGGCCCGGGGGCCCAGTGTCCTGCTGCTTCACTACCACCATCTGACATTTTGTTGGCGTTGTTTAGTCACTAAGTCACGTCTGACATTGTGTGACCCCATGGACTGCAGCACCCAGGCTCGCTGTCCTCCACTATCTCCTGGAGTTTGCTCACATTCATGTCCATTGAGTCGGTGATGCCATTTAACTGTCTCATCCTCTGTCGCCTCCTTCTCCTCTTGCCCTCAATCTTTCCCAGCATCAGGGTCTCTTCCAATGAGCTGGCTCTTTGCATCAGGTGGCCAAAGTATTGGAGTTTCAGCTTCAGCATCAGTCCTTCCAATGAATATTCAAGAATAATTTCTTTTAGGATTGACTGGATTGATCTCCTTGCTGTCCAGGGGACTCTCAAGAGTCTTCTCTAGCACTACAGTTCGAAAACCTCAACTCTTTGGCCCTCAGTCTTCTTTATGGTCCAACTTTCAACAACCATATATGACCACTGGAAAAACCATAGCTTTGACTGTACAGACCTTTGTTGGCAGAGTGATGTCTCTGCTTTTTAATACACTGCTGAGGGTCCACCTGGTCAGGGAACTGAGATCCCGCAAAGTGTGTGGTGAGACTAAAACAAAGAAAAGAGTAAATAAAAGAGTAAATCATATGTGTTAAATGTTAATATTTTAATATAAATGCTTGAATAATGAAAATAATGTTTGAAACATTTTTTAAAATTGACATCTCCCAATATGCTTGCATTTATTTATACCATAAAATAAAAGACATAAATATAATTTCTGATGTATACTTATATAATATAAATTATAATTTAAAATTATATTAATTCTCCAAGAATTACACTAATTCTCCAAGCTAGGCTTCAACAGTACATGAACCATGAACTTTCAGATGTTCAAGCTGGATTTAGAAAAGGCAGAGGGACCAGAGATCAAATTGCCAACATCCACTGGATCATTGAAAAAGTGAGAGAGTTCCAGAAAAACATCTATTTCTGCTTTATTGACTACTCCAAAGCCTTTGACTGTGTAGATCACAACGAACTGTGGAAAATTCTTAAAGAGATGGGAATACCAGACCACCTGACTTGCCTCCTCAGAAATCAGTATGCAGGTCAAGAAGCAACAGTTAGAACTGGACATGGAAAACAGACTGGTTCCAAATTGTGAAAGAAATATGTCAAGATTGTATAGTGTCACCCTGCTTATTTAACTTATATGCAGAGTACATCATGTGAAATACTGGACTGGATGAAGCACAAGCTGGAATCAAGATTGCTGGGAGAAATATAAAAAACCTTAGATATGCAAATGACACCACCCTTATGGCAGAAAGTGAAAAACTAAAGAATCTCTTAATGAAAGTGCAAGAGGAGAGTGAAAAATTTGGCTTAAAATTCGACATTCAGAAAACTAAGATCATGTCATCTGGTCCCATCACTTCATAGCAAATAGATGGAGAAACAGTGGAAATAGTGACAGACTTTATTTTGGGGGGCTCTAAAATCACTGCAGATGGTGACTGCAGCCATGAAATTAAAAGATGCTTGCTCCCTGGAAGAAAAGCTATGACCAACCTAGACAGCATACTAAAAAGCAGAGACATTACTTTGCCAACAAAGGCCCATCTAATCAAAGCTATGGTTTTGCCAGTAGTCATGTATGGATGTGAGAGTTGGACTCTAAAGAAAGCTGAGCACTGAAGAATTGATGCTTTTGAACTGTGGTACTGGAGAAGACTCTTGAGAGTCTCTTGGACTGCAAAGAGATCCAACCAGTCCATTCTAAGGGAAATCAGTCCTGAATATGCGTTGGAAGGACTGATGATGAAGCTGAAACTCCAATACTTTCGCCATCTGATGTGAAGAACTGACTCCTTGGAAAAGACCCTGATGCTGGGAAAGATTGAAGGTGGGAGGAGAAGGGGACGACAGAGGATGAGATGGCTGAATGACATCACTGACTCAATGGACATGAGTTTGAGCAAGCTCTGGGAGTTGGTGATGGACAGGGAAGCATAGTGTGCTGCAGCCCATGGGGTCACAAAGAGTCAGACATGAGTAAGCGACTGAACTGAACTGAATTATGTAATTAATTAATTATGTAATATATAGTCTACTGAAATGTTCATGATAAAGTGCATAGCATACAGGACATTTTAAAGGGTAAATTACCTGCTTTCTTGATTAAAAGAGAAATTCTTAGCAAAGCATAAATAAAGGAATACTTTCTTAACAGGATGAAAGATATTTATCTCAGCACATTGTGCTTATGAAC
Organism: Aepyceros melampus; assembly: GCA_006408695.1. Taxonomy (NCBI): domain Eukaryota; kingdom Metazoa; phylum Chordata; class Mammalia; order Artiodactyla; family Bovidae; genus Aepyceros; species Aepyceros melampus. The sequence continues at coordinate 25,669 of SJXQ01012121.1, forward strand.
ACAGAATTTAGAAGCATTTGTACAGAAGCCACAACCAAAATAAGGGTGACACTATCACTACGTTATTTAATATTATTTTGGAAGTACTATGTCTAATTAATAAAGATACAATACAACATTTGAAATTAATATATTAACAAGGAATAATAAATATCATCCTTTATGTAGGTAAATAAACTTTTATGCATGAGAAAAGTGAGAAAATGAAGTTCAAAACTATTTTCAGTAATAAGAGAATTTACTGAACTAGTGCAGTAAAACATTAATGTATAGAAGGCAATAGCCATTACCCATACAAATAACAAGCAGATAGAAGGTGTAATAAAAGGTAATATCTCATTTACCAGTACCACAGTAAATCAAATAACTAGGAATAAATAAGTTTCATACCTGATATATATGCAAAGAATCTGCCTGCAGTGTAGGAGACCTGGATTCGATCCCTAGGTTGGGAAGATCTCCTGGAGAAGGGACCAGCTATCCATCCACTCCAGTATACTGTCCTGGAGAATTCTATGGACTGTAGAGTTCATGGGATTACAAAGAGTCGGACATGACTGAGTGACTTTCACTTTCACATAAGTGAAAGTCTAAGCATTCCAAGGGTTTGAATAAATAGAAAGATATAATGTATTTTGACTAGGGAGACAGCATCCTAAGAGTCAACAAAGGTAGCTCAGTAAATCTACAAATTTAGTGTAATTCCAATTAAAGCAGCAACAAGACTCTTTTTTGTGTTCTAAGATTCAAATGGAAAAACAAATAGCAAGCATCTTTGTGCAAATTCTGAAACAGTGAAGGAAGGGCAACCATACCATGCAGATGTGGAAAATGTACTATAAATCTATGCTAATTAATGCAGTATTGCGAGTGAATAGGTAAACAGATCAGTGAAACAGAAGTGAAATGTCATAATACTTCCAAATACACATTCAAATTTAACATGTGATAAAAGTGGTGTGTAAAATGGATCGTTCAAAAATGACCACCAGGCCATCAACAGATGAGTGGATAAAGAAGCTGGAATACTGCTCAGCCATAGCAATGATGCAGTCTTGCATTCACGACAGCACGGATGGGCCTTAAAGATGTTAGCTAAGTGAAACCAGTCAGGTGGAGAAAGACCACCTGATCTCACTAATATGTTGAATATTTAAAAACTAATAAAGAAATAAATGAACAAGCCGAACAAAATCATGTAGACCCAGAGAACAGAGCAATGGTGGCCAGAGGGGAAGGGACAGGGGAAGGGAGAGCAAATCGAGTAAAAAGGGTCAACTGCATGGTAATGGATGGAAAATAAACATTGGGTGGTCAGCACGTGGTAGGGTATACAGAAGTAGAAATAGTATGTTATTAATCAATGTCACCTCAATTGAAAAAAAAAAAAAAAGTCCCTGGAAGAAAAGGGAGGATGTGAAGATAGACTGTAAAATTGAGCGGCTGGTTTAGAACTAGTTTAACCTGCAGGAGGAGCAGCGTCTTAAGATCTGCCCTCGCGCAGCAGTGTGGTACTGAGAGCCTCTGCAGGGTACCAGCTGTGTTATGCAGAGGCTTCCCTTCCGAGTGTGCAGAGCTGCTTCTGCGGCTACATACTGTAGCTCTTCGTGAAAAGTCCACACGCTCTTTAGCTCTGAATACCACAGCCGGGAAAGACATACCAACCAGGAAGGAAAACCGAGGCTCGGAATTGAAAAGGACAGGTAGAAAGTGAGAGGGAAAGGGAGGCAAAGAATAGCCTAGCAGGGCACACACCCAGAGGACCCTTGCTGAGGGACACCCAACTTGAAGATAAAGAGGTGCCTATGCTAGAGAAGCATGGAGATCTCATCACGGAGAGATCTGCTATGTCATCCGGCGACATTCATCTCCTTTAGGACCTCCACGCCAGGAGCCCAGTGTGACTCCCACCTGATCTTGATTAAGCCAAGTATCTCTGCAGGGGACACTTCTGCCTGCTGTCCCCAGCTCATAGGGCTCACATAAGAAGGAGATAAAATGGCAAGTGTGGGTACAGTTTGCAAACTTTGATGGGAGGTAATCATTCACTTTGGTACTTGTGACATGCACTCAGTTTGCTCTTGTCACCTTTTATTTCCAAAGGACCCACAGACTGTCAGACCCAGCAAGAATTCAGATACCCTCTCCCAAAGGAAGTGAGGGGTAAGAGCCATGGAATAATCAGCATTTTCTGCTGCTGTCAAATTCAGATCCTGGAAAGGAGCATTTACCCAGAGAGCCTTCTGCTTCGTTTGCCTTGATCTTGGCAGGCAGCGAGGTGTCCTGCGGAACCTGATGAAAGACACAAAGCTCAAGCCAGAACAGGGCAGCAGAGAGGGCCTTCCTGGAAGCCGAGCTCACATCACACGCTCGTCTTCTCTGCTGACATATGTAACTCTTTAGCGGTCTGATAACACACGCAGAGATAGGATCTCAGGTTCCCGTGGGGAGAAAACAGAGCCTGAGCGATGTGTTGTTCTGAGCTGTCAGATGCAGGGCTCTTTCTGGGAAAAGCCTGATGGGAAAGCAACTCAGCCAAAACTCCACTGTGCTGACCCAAGAGCAAGGGTGACCAGGGCGGCCTCTAGGATCCTGGCGGCCTTGTTATCTATTTCTAGAGAAAGAGGAGAGAGAGGTCATGCACCAAACAGAGCAGAACGTGGGGAAAGTGCTGCCGTATCCCTGGGGCTCATTTATTTCCCAGAAATCCAGGGTTCTTGGGAAAGGTGGCAAGAGAGAGAAAAAGGTCCTGTGTTCAGACTCAGATTCAAACCCAGACTTCGGCGAGTGACTTAAGCTCTTTGAGCCTTAGTTTCTTTGTCGTAAAATGATGATAAAAATTCCTACTACGCAGGATTTTGTTAGGACAGTTAAATAAACGTGCATAAAATAACAAGCGTGTAGAAATGGAGAAGATTTCTCAGCTTCCCTCCTGGAGGGAATCTTCCAGCTCTCTATTCTTCCCTAGATGTTTCCACATTGCTTTTTATCCCTGCTTCCCTGTGGCACCACTAACACTGCCCACAGATAAGAATCTGGTTAAGTGCTGGCTGAGGATTCTGGTTGTTTAATGACCATCTCCAGAAACAGTCCCAGCCCTGAGCTCACTGCCCGGAATCCTCAAAGAAGTTCATGGCAGCACGCAGGGGACATTTTGTGAGTCCTGGGAGAAGCGCTGTTTTCCGTTCCTTCACATGTTCTGTTGGCCCAGGACTGTGCCGCACACACACCAGTTGTCTTGGTTTCACTGGATCTTAAAAGATAGTTCCAAACCCAAGTGAGATGTTCCTGAATTCACATTGTTTTATCTGATGGTGTTTTCCATTTCCTGTTGGGTCTGGAGAGCTTGGCAGAAACTCAAGGAAGGAATCCTACAAACTGCTGGTAGAAGATGCTGGGTGAAATGCTTTCCAGCCCTTGGCTTGTATCATCCTCGGCACAGGGTCACTATGCCCATTTTATAGATGATGAGACTCGAGTGCCCTGAGGGTCAATAACCCAGGCAGTCTGACCGGGCTATAGGGACTGCCCAAGCTGAGAGTCACATCCGGCACTTTCAGGACATGACGAGAGAAGGAGAATTTTAAGAAAAGTTAAAAATATAATGCCTTCAGGTGTTTGTAAGCTTCAGAAGCCTCTGAAACCTGGCAGTTGTTGCCTTTACTTGCATGTCGGAGTAAAGTATAGCCCAGGACTCTCTTGGCCTCCCTGCCCTCCTTCCCATCTCTGCTCTCCCTCAACCCCTTCCCCTAAGCCCAGGGGAGGACCCCAGGGACTTGCCTCAGCCGGCTCTGCCTTAGTGGTGGGCGCCCTTCAGCAGCCCCAGGAGCATCAGGCAAGGCAAGGCGGCTGCTAATCCGAGTCTTTCTTTGCACGAGGCTCTCTGCCCCTCTCTCCTTCAGGGTGTTTTTGGTTTCTCCCAACAATCAAGTAAGCCCACTTCCGTGTTACCGGTTCAGTGGTCTCGGTACCTAGGGTAAGAGCCAAGAAGAAAACCGATGCCCGCACTGTGTACACTGTTCTCTGGAACATTCGGGACTGGCTCCTGCATGGCTCAGGGCTGCTCACCACTGCCTGTGCTGCAGGGCCGCCTGTGCCCTCAGCGCAGAGCCTCCGCGTTTGGGAGCAGGCTCGGTGTCCCCCTTCATCCTCCTGAGCTGCGGTGCTGCTAAGCAGAGGCCACACGCCTTCATGCCCACAGCCTCCAGAATTAAACCTGCCACAGCACAGGCGCCTCGAGTCCTCTGGAATCAGTACGGAGGGGCAGTTCATTACACTTGCGGTTCTCATAAGCCCACAGGGTTGGGACCGGTAGGTACACCATGAACAGGTGGAAGCAGAGGCACCTTGGTCTCTCCTGATCAGATTCTGGAGTCCACATCTGAGGACATTCCTTGGCATCTTGAGTACCCACCCTGCCCTTCTCAGCACTAGGATGGGCAGGCCCGTGGGTCCCATTGAGGTAAGCCCCCTGGATGCCAAACAGAACATGGAGTTCCTCTGAGCTCAGCTTGACTTCAGTTTCCCAAGTTATAGGGTAAAGGAGTTAGAGAAGGCGAGGTTCAGAAAAAGAACAAAACCGGCACTTTACAGGAATAGATGACCTTTAATAAGGTGAGAAGGGGCAGCAGTTAGATTAGTGAGCGGCTGCACTAACAAGAAAACAGTATGTACGTATAGGCGGCTGCTGCTGCTGCTAAGTCACTTCAGTTGTGTCTGACTCTGTGCAACCCCAGAGACAGTAGCCCACCAAGCTCCCCCGTCCCTGGGATTCTCCAGGCAAAAACGGTGGAGTGGGTTGCCATTTCCTTCTCCAAGTCATGAAAGTGAAAAGTGAAAGTGAAGTCGTGTCCGACTCCTAGCGACCCCATGGACTGCAGCCCACCAGGCTCCTCCGTCCATGGGATTTTCCAGGCAAGAGTACTGGAGTGGGGTGCCATTGTCTTCTCCTGTATATATAGGTATATGTAGGCATATATGTGGAAATCTACTGTCTTAAGGGGCCTGTTCTTCTCCAAGGTTGTTCGGAGTAGTTATCTCTTAAACGGCTGGAGCAAGGAATTCGGGAGCTCGGCCAGAGGCTGGGACTGGCTGGGAGCTGGGTGTAATCAACCTTAATGTCCATTTTTATCTTCGGGTGAGAGAGTTCTTTGTTTTGCATAGAATGGTGGGGAAGACCTGGAGGGGAGCTTTAACTCCAGGCTATTCTGAGCCGAGTAACTTTGCTTCGTAAGTGATGATGAAATAATTATATTTTTTCCTCAATGGTTAAAAGCCAGATGCTAGTCAATGTTTTATATATATATCGCTTTAATCCTGCAAAGAAAAGTCTTCATTTTAGAACTGCCTTTTTAGAATTTTAGTCATTTGAGATTGTCCTCATCATACAAATGAGAAAACTATTGCCCAGAGTGGATAGTTAACTGACCTAATGTCACACAGCAAGAGAATCACAGAAATGTGACTCTTATTCAGACCTGTCTGGTTCCAAAGTCCATTGACTGGCCCTCTATGGAGGCTGGCATGAGGTCTTTTAAGTTGTTCTTGAGCACCCCTGGGGGCACTGCGTGTTCTCACTTCTTTGATGGAAGCCCTGACATCTTCCTTTACTAAGCGACACCATCCCTCCTATCTACATGCTCTGCTCCTCTGATATATCATTACTATTTCCATTTTGATGGAAGCATCCACCCTCCCTTTTACTCTTGTTGTTAACTAAAAGGCCTGGCCTCCACACAGGGAGGAATTAAGTTTGAGGACAGATTAGGGAAGACTTCCCCTTCCTCCATTGCCAGAAAAATCATCCTGTGTCTGAGGCAGACCTGTAGGTTCCCTGAGGGGTCAGGAAGGACAGCAAGAAAGGACGCTGGACTGGCCCTGTTCTGCCATAGCCCTAACATCTCCAGTGTCACCATGTGCCCCAGGATGTCAAAGGTCAGGCCTTGTTATGAGGATTAAATGGAACAGGAGGGTGCCCAGCACAGTGCCTGATCACACAGCCTGCAATCCCCATGTGTCCCCTCTTCAATTTCTTAGCATTTCTGTCTCTCTCTGCTGGACCTTCCTGCCATTCTCCCTATCAGGCTCCCTTCTCTTCACTGAAGAATTACGTTCCAGACAGCAGGAAGACTCCTGCCCTCTGGCACCCCATGGACAAAGAGCAAGAAGCAGTTTCAAGTTGGGGGGAAAGGCAATGTGGACTGGGAAGACAAAGAAGGCCAGCCCTAAAGCCAGGGATGGGAAGGCAAGCTGGTAGGAAGAGGGAGGATCTAGGTTTTTCACTGCATGTGAATAACTCTGTGTGTGTGTGTGTGTGTGTGTGTGTGTGTGTGTGATTCAGGTGGGTGAGTGGGAAGAGACAGAGAGAGAAATAATAGCTATAATTAACAGTCATCCTGTTTTCAACACTTATAATCTAAGTCTGGGCTTGAGTTCTGGCCCGTTAATAACCATCTGTGTGACCCTGAACCATTCATTTAAACTCACTAGGCCTATATGATCTTATGCTTTACAGTTGTGAGAGAGGTATTATTATTCTCATTTTGTTAATGAACAGATTGGCTGAAGTCACACAGCTAGTGTAACCATTATGATTGCATACTATGTCAAAAGCTTCATAATGAGCATGTTTTATGTACTACACTACTTAATTTTCACAAAAATATAAGAAAATGTTATATATTAACTTGTTAGCACTAAATCCATTGCAACTTAAGATTCAAGGGCTATGAATTGGGAGCCTGAGATCAATTTGCAGCGCAATGGTAGATTTTAATATATGACCTTAAACCTGGACACCTTATTGAAAAGCAGAGACATTACTTTACCAACAAAGGTCCATTTAGTCAAACCTATAGTTTCTCCAGTAGTCATGTATGGATGTGAGATAAATAATAATAAATAAAGTCACTCAGTCGTGTCCGACTCTTTGTGACCCCATGGACTGCAGCCCACCAGGCTCCTCAGTCCATGAGATTCTCCAGGCAAGAATACTGGAGTGGGTTGCCATTTCCTTCTCCAGGGGATCTTCCCGACCCAGGGATCAACCCTGGTCTCCCGCATTGGAGGCAGACGCTTTAACCTCTGAGCCACCAGGGAAGTCCCATAAAGGCTGAATACCAAGGAATTGATGCTTTTGAACTGTGAAGAAGACTCTTGAGAGTCCCTTGGACAGCAAGGAGATCCAATCAGTCAATCCTAAAGGAAATCAGTCCTGAATATTCATTGGAAGGACTGATGCTGAAGCTGAAGCTCCAACAATTTGGCCACCTGATGCAAAGAGCTGGCTCATTAGAAAAGGCCCTGATGCTGGGAAAGATTGAGGGCAGGAGGAGAAGGGGACGACAGAAGATGAGATGGCTGAATGGCATCACTGACTCAACGGACATGAGTTTGAGCAAGTTCCGAGAGATAGTGAAGGACAGGGAAATCTGGCATGCTGCAGTCTGTGGAGTCACAGAGTCGGACATGACTGAGTGACTGAACACAAAGATTAATTAACTCATTCTGATTAAACAGGTAGTGAGGACCTGCTTCCTCTCAGGCATGATGCTAGAAGAAAGTGAAAGTCACTCAGTTGTGTCCAACTCTATGCAACCCCATGGACTGTGCAGTCCATGGAATTCTCCAGGCCAGAATACTGGAGTGGGTAGCCATTCCCTTCTCCAGGGGATCTTCCCAAGCCAGTGATCAAACCCAGCTCTCCCGCATTGCAAGCAGATTCTTTACCAGATGAGCTGCAAGGGAAGCCTAAGAATACTGAAGTGGGTAGCCTACCCCTTCTCCAGCAGATCTTCCCAACCCAGGAATTGAACTGGGGTCTCCTGCATTGCAGGCAGATTCTTTACCAGCTGAGATATCAGGGAAGTCTGATGTTAGATGAGGAGGATATAAAATAAATAAAATTTAGCTGATGATCTTGAATTTAGCTTGCTCGTTGACATTACGTACCTTGTGGGTATTTTGTTTTTTCCCCTAGACTGTAGAATATAGAGAACACAGACTCATCTTCTTGTCCAGAAACCTGCTTATCAAACGGAGCCGGTTCCTTCACAGCAGGAAGGGTTGCGCTTACGAGTTGGTGCCCTGGGCTTGAGCAAATCAGACCTGGAAAGTCAGCCTCTTAGGAGCAGCTGCCCTCTCCCTCTGTGGGGAAGGAAGCAGAGAGTAATGGAAAGAAGGGTTGGGAGAGCGCGAGGTAGGGTCATAGGCTAGAGGCTGGCGAGAGCCATGAAGCCCCAGCAGTGGACCAGCCCCTCCTGCTGCAAAGGAGAAGAGAGGAATGACAAGCGGGCACCTAAGGACTCGGTCCTGGGTCCCCAGGAATGACCCCCGCCTCCCCCACACAGTCCTGCCTGGCCTCTACATCCCTGATGAGAGCGAAATGTGAAGGCTGTGGCAACGATGACTTAATTTTGCTCTGTGTTACCGTGGTTTGTATATTTTTCTCACAACTCTCACAACACTTTAACTCCTTGTGGGCAGACACCATGATTCATACATCTTGTCTTGCTTCCCCAGCCTCACATTAGCAATAATAATAGCTACTCTTCCTACTGGAGCTAACATCTACACATGGTACTTTATTCCAAAGACTGTGCTAAACTGGTTGCCTGCATTATTTACTTGAATATTCACAATCACTGAATTTGAAAGCTTAGTCCTTCCATCTTACACATGACAACTATTGCATTGATTCCACACATTTCTACAAACGGGTAGAGAAAAGATTTGAAGAAACCTCTTCACCTCACATTACACGCACTTTGTGTACTTAGCACAGCATGCCTGGTCCCGTGCACCCTAACCCCCAGTGCCTTCTCAGGGAGTGACTCCTACACCAGCTCCTTTCTGTCCTGCTTCACACTCTCCTCACTCCCTGTTGGACCCCTGTGTCCTGCAAACACACATCCCTAAGAATCACGGGCTTTGAAAAAAGGTCTCCCTCAACTGTACACCTCCTAAAATGTATCCGCTCACATAGCCCAAATCTGTGATTCCCCTTGAATGTTCCTAAAAAAGCCAGCAATGTAACCCACCCAGCACATTATTTTCAAATCACAGATGTTTCTGTGGAATCTTAAAAAGTCCTAGTGCTTATGCCCTGCCTGCCTGGAATGCAAGCTAGTTTTTAGTTGGGCAAAAAGCTGACCAGGATATCCTACCATGGATCAATTTCTAAAAAACCTCCTGATCATCTCATTAAGAACTTGGCATCAAAAGAAAACATGATTCTGTATGAAATCCACATTTATTTCTTAATGTTAGAACAAAGAATCATTTCACAGTACAGCTCTGAATGATTGCTTCAACCTCCACATCTATCCAGTTGGCATAATAACGTGTTATTTTGTTGGATTATGATGCTTAATGTTATTATCTGTCTGGAGGAAGGCATGGCAATCCACTCCAGTATTCTTGCCTGGAGACTCCAATGGACAGAGGAGCATGGTGGGCTACGGTCCATAGCGTCACAAAGAGTTGGACGCGACTGAAGCAACTTCGCATGCATGCATACATGTTATTATCTGTAGGATCTACATAAATAGAAAACCAGGCAATAAAAGTAAAAAGACCTTAAAAAGCTGGGAGCACTCTATGAAGGCAAGATACCACTTAAAAGACATGAGCTTAAGAAACTGAAATAAGTTCTTATTTCATGTGGGATGATTATTCCTATGATTCTTATTTATGAGTTGCTCCTCATGTGCTTTAAGAGAAGCATAGCAATTTGAAGTTCATTAGTAATTCTTTTTTTTCCCATTTTTTAAAATTGGAGGATAACTGCTTTACAATCATATATTGGCTTCTGCTGTACAGCAACATGAATTAGCCATATGTCTACATATATCCCCTCCATCTTGAGTCTCCCACACCCCCACCCCAATTTGGAGCAATCCAAATTGTAGGGAAGTGCTCAAGATAGAGCCAACCCATCCTACCCCTCTAGGTCATCACAGAGCACGGAGCTGAGCTTCTTGTGTTAGACAGCAGCTTCCCATTAACTGTCTCTTTTACAAATGGTAGTGTATATATGTCAGTAGTAGTCTCTCAATTTGTCCCACCCTCTCTTTGCCCTGTTGTGTCCGCAAGTCCACTCTCTGTATCTGCAGAACAGAGATTCCTTTCCTGCAAATAGCTTCATCAGTACTATTTTTCTAGAGTCCATATATATGTGTTAATGTCTGGTATTTGCTTTTCTCTTGATGACTTACTTCAGTCTGTATGGTGGATGGACTCTAGGTTCATCCACCTCACTGCAAAGGGCTCAATGAAATTGATTAGTAATTCTTAATATGCATCTGGGCTTCCCTCATAGCTCAGTTGGTAAAGAATCTGCCTGCAATGCAGGAGAGCTGGGTTCCATCCCTGGGTTGGGAAGATCCCCTGGAGAAGGAAATGGCAACCCACTCCAGTATTCTTGCCTGGAGAATCCCATGAACAGAGGAGCCTGGCAGGCTACAGTCCTTGGGGTCTCAAGAGTGGGACACAACTTAGCGACTAAAGAGAGAATATGCATCTAGTTTCCTGGCTATGAGAGAGATTCACTGAATTTGGAAACTCAAGTTGGGCTCCCCCTGCATCTCCTCCCACCATGTGTTTGATGCCTGAGAACCAGGAGGAAATGAGAAAGGGAAGCAGCATACAGAGAAGACTCGTGAGTAATTCTTTGCTTTCAAGAACCTTCCACCCGAAAAAATTACCTGGAAAGTATCACGAAGGGCACATGATTTCTAAGTGCCGGGATCAGAGTTGTAGAGAGGAGAGAAGCTATTATAACATGGCCTTGTGCGGCTGGCTTGGCCCCAGGAGCAAGTCTCTTCAGGGAAGACGTCAGCAACACTGGTGACAAGGATTAAGGCTTACTTGAGGGTATGAAACTTCATTAGCTCAGGCTTCATTAACCAGGAATTTATGCCTTGAGACTGAGTCTGGTTTGATATTTATCTTGGATTTGCCAGTCCTTTTTTCTGGGTCATGCAAACTCACAGGAGAAATCCAAACTGTAGGAGTGCTCAAGACAGAGTCAACCCTTCATAGACAACAGGGATATGTCCGCAGGGGCTTGTGAATGCTGATGAGACTTTGAATTCCCCCTTTTCAAGGCAGTCAAGTGGAAATGAAAGATTTCAGTATCTTCATATTCCTAACGATCCTCCATAGTCATCTCCGAGCCTGCCTAAGGATCCTTCTTTCTGAAACGACTCCTTTCTTTTTACTGTCATGGACAGCAGTTGCTTTTTTAACTTTGTGACCATTTTCTACAAACTTTTTAAAAACTAGTGCTTAAGGATTACCGGGTCTCCGAAGTCAAGTAGAAAACTTTAACTCTACTTTGGATGCCTTCCCATGTCTGGCTTGGTTACCCACAGGATTCAAATTTGTGCCTCAGTGATTTACTGTGGGAGTGGATCCCAAGTCACTAACCCCGCGGTTGCGAAATCTGCAAATGTCAAGCTGTTTTAGTTCAAAGCAGTGCTTCTGTTTTTGAACTTTTTATTTTATATTGGAATATAGTTGATTAACAATATTATATTAGTTTCAAGTATACAGCACAGTAATTCAGTTATACACATACGTGTATCTATTCTTTTTCAAATTCTTTCCCCTTTTAGGTTGTTACATAGTATTGAGCAGACTTCCCTGTGCTATACAGTAGGTGCTTGTTAGTTATCCATCTGTCAACAGAGGAACGGATGAAGAAGATGTGGTACATATGTACAATGGAATACTACTCAGCCATAAAAATGAATTAAATAACGCCACTTGCAGCAACGTGGATGGACCTAGAAATTGCCATACTGAGTAAGGTCAATCCGACAGAGAAAGGGAAATATTATATGATATCACTTATATGTGGAATCTTTAAAAAAAGAGATACAAATGAACTTATTTATAAAACAGAATCAAAGCAGTGCTTTTAAACTCCAGTTCTTATATTTTAATTAATTGTGAGACTGAAAGTCATTTGCTACCAAAAATAAAGAGCCAAGTGCAAATAATGTACCTTAAAAATAAATGAGAGTGACTGATTTAAGGTAATCCCATGAATTGATATATACCTTTTTTGAGTGTGAGAAAAAGTCATGCCTTCCAACTGCCAAAGGCCCATAGCCTGTCTTACCTAAGAACAAATATTCAGCAGCAAATGGTTACATGACATATCATTAACAGTTGGGCACTTCAACTGGGAGTTGAAATTCCCTGGTAAGTTTTCAGAGGTTTCACAAGAATGTCAAACATGTGCACATTGTCTACCAGAGCAGGAGAGAGCTTCTGAAATGCTGCTAAGAAAGACTATACGCTATTTCCAAGGACTCCAAGAAATGCCATTTATATGCCCACCGATACATGAAATATTAAAAGTCAATCTTGTCTGGTCCCTGAAATGTCTCCCCAATAGCATGTTAGTGAGTATACAGAGTATACATACCCATACTCCCCCACTCTACCTCAGTGATCACCAAACACATCACAGTCATTCATTCATCTGAAATCTGTGGAACAGGCATAAGATGGCAGCGCTGGACCATGCGTGGGTTTCCAGCTGGAACAAAGCAGATGGCCACACCTTTCTGTGCCTCAGGGCCTTCTCTGGGATCTTCTCATCCCCTCTCGCAGGTCTGTGACTCTGGTCAACGCCTAATCACCTGCCTAGGCTCAGCTCACATGGCATCTCCTCTGCGGAGCCTTTCCTGATCCTCATCTCCTCACATTCCCTAGAAGAATCAGGGGTTTCCTAATCTTTATTCCCATAGCACTTGACAGATATCTCTGCTACAGCGTCTGTCACACGGTGTCAGGGGAGTTAAGTGTTTTTCCTCAAATGAACACCTCTGAATCAGGAAATGTGTCTGTTTTTATAACAGTTTTATTTTATAACAACCTGACAGTGCTTAACGGTGTTTAAGAAACACAAATCAGATGCTGCATAAATGATGATCTGGCTGATCTGAATGATATAAAATTATACTTGATTTATGGTGTCCTGCATTTAACAACATATAAGAACTCTTCAAAAACACATTTCAGAGTATTCCCTGTGACTATCTGAGAGGATGAACTTGTTTATTTGATTCTTGCATTATCTTAGGCTGTGCAGAAGAATTGTGACCCTATGGCACACTCTCAAAACAATATAAAATTACAGAGACCCAATAGTTCAGGAAGAAGAAAATACTGAGTCAAGACTTCAATGCTTGAAGCCACAACCTGTTTTTTGATTTTGTTATAGTGTCTCTAGTCTATGAGAAAATGCTTCCATTTCCAAACAATCTGGAATATTGCTTTCGTGAAAGATGCCTCTGACCTATTTCTACCCCCTAATGACTTCACTTGAGGTTTCAGCTTTGTGAGTTCCTGTCTCTCTGTGAGGCAGGATGAGCCTGCCAGAAGTTTATTATCACTATTAGTTGATGCTTGAGAAGCTGAGGGTATAGACCAAAGTTGGCCAACTTTTCTTGTAAAAGGCCAGAGAGTAAATATTTTTCCCTTTGCAAGCCCTGTAGTCTCTGTTCAGCTTTGCCACTGCAGCAGGAAACCCCACAGACAATCAGTAAATAAACATGGTTGTGCTCCTACGCAACTTTATTTCTGGATCCTGAACCTTGAATTAGCAGCACCTTGAATACCATAAAATGTTCATGTATCACAAAATATCAGTCTTCTGACTTTTGCCAACAATTTAAAAAATGTAGAAACCATTCATAGCTCCCTGCTGCTGCTGCTGCTAAGTCGCTTCAGTCGTGTCTGACTCTGTGAGACCCCACAACAGCCCACCAGGCTCCCACGTCTCTGGGATTCTCCAGGCAAGAACACTGGAGTGGGTTGCCATTTCCTTCTCCAATGCATGAAAGTGAAAAGTGAAAGTAAAGTCGCTCAGTCGTGTCCAACTCTTAGCGACACCATGGACTGCAGCCCACCAGGCTCCTCCGTCCATGGGATTTTCCAGGCGAGAGTACTGGAGTGGGGTGCCATTGCCTTCTCACACAGCTGCACAATAACAGGCAGGGGGCCAGATTTGGCTTATGGACCATAGTTCACAGCCTGTGCTGTGAACCACAAAAGAGTCATTACCAAGATGGCCAGTGGCCAATGGAGCCTACAGGGGCTATCTGAGCAGTCGGAACAAACACTCAAGAGATACTGAACTTTTACTAGTGGCACTGAAAAGCCTCACAGCTCTCAGCAACACAGTGTCTTCTACAGAAATAATTGTGCTTCTCACATGCCTTGTTTCCTTGACCTGAGTTTATTTTCCACTGGAGTATCGGGTTCTCCAACTACAGGTGAAGGTCAAGTTAATAGAAGTCAGCTCCTATGGGTTCAGAGAGAGGGATACATGAGCCCAAGTGGAGAATCTCAGGTATGTGAAAATCACATCAACCATTCATCACCTCTTAACATAGCTCTTTAGATCAAGATGTCAAGCTTTATCCTACAAGGAGAAGCAGCTTTAGGAGATTCTCTTTGGATTGGAATGACCAGACAGAAGGGAAAATTAGAGAAGCAACCATCCAAATTGTTTTAGTTCTCACCAGCTAGCCTCAGCTCTGCACAAGCAGAGGACATCAGGACCAGAAGTCGAGGTTTCTGTAAATGTGCGGGCTTGTTGTTCCAAGGTGAAGGTGAGGGAGAAGTAAAAATGGAGCTCCAAAGTCTTGGAGCCATAGTCATTAACCTCCTTGTTTGGGACTTCCCTGGTGGTCCGGCAGTTAAGAATCTGCCTGCCACTGCAGGGAACACGGGTTCAACCCCTGGTTTGGGAAGATTCCACATGCTTTGGGGCAACGAAGTCCATGTGTCACAGCTACTGAGCCATGCTGTAGAGCCTGAGAGCTGCAAGTACTGAGCCCACGTGCTATAACTATGGACGCCCAGAGCCTCTGCACCATCACAAGAGAAGTCACCACAATGAGAAGACCACACACCAGCGTTAGAGAAAGCCTATGCCCAGCAACAGAAACCCAGTGCAGGCAATAAACAAAATAAATAAACAAAACTTAAAAAAAAAATCTCCTCGTTTGGTGTTAACTTTTCCACCAGAACGTTCCTGAGTACGAGTTCTGTCCTCTAGCTGTCTTGTGGTGTTGAGTGTGCTGTGCTTCAGGACTGAAGTAATAGGCACTTTTCTGTTTCAGACCCACTTCCTCCAAGAAGCTTTCCTTGATTTTCTACCCTCAGCTGGAAAATACAGATCTCTCCCTCCTTTGAATTTCTGCACACTTCATCTGTGTCTTCTCAAGGCTCTTGATATGTATCTTTATATGATATTTATCTTCAGACTCACTTACTGAAAGAAGCAAGGTCTCTGAATCGTTCCTATGCAGTTATCATGGTGCCTTACTCAGTGGAGATATTAAATATATAGTTACAAACTACGTGAAAGTAAAAATCAAATAAGTTGGCAAATAGATTCCTCCATAGCACTGCTATAGAGGAGTAAAAAGTCCAATAGAACTTTCTGCTGATGGACCTGTTTTTCATCTGTGCTGTCCACAAGTAGCCACTAACTACATGTGACTACTGAGCTCCAGAAATACGGCTGCTGTAAACGAGGAACTGAACTTTTAATTTTATTTAATCTTAATTTAAATTGCCAGATGTGACAATGGCTACCTAATTGGGTAGCACAGGTCTATACAACAAAAATTAATTTCTTTTTGTGAATGGATTATTTAGGCAGTGATCACACCATCTGAAGTTAAAATATAATGCAAATCATCCACTGGGAATATTGTGTAAGAAATGCAGCAGGATGATTGAATATTCCACTTTTCAAGCAACATAAAGATGCCCAGCTCTGTGGCATTTACATCCTGGAGAGTGGGGTCTGGTGAAGAAAGACAATAAACCATGAACCAGGAAAGAAATTAAAAGACTAATTTTATGTTCTGTTAACAGGAAATAAGTCCTATGAAAAAGAAAAGCAGAAAAAAAGCAGAGCAAAATCAGGGAGTTGAGTGCCTGGGCCAGACTGAGTATTAAACAGAGAAGTCCAGACAGGCTTCATTAAGATGAAATCTGAGCTCTGACTACAGGGAGATGATGGGAGGTTCGAGCAAAAAAAAAGGAAAAATAAGTGAAAAAGGTACTAAACTCTGCAGAGCAAACAGCAAATCTATATTATGAACTGAACACATTGTCACAAAGAAAATGAGCCTAGTGGGGCAAAGAGGAAGGAAAACAAGTTTTTTGTTGTTGTTGTTGATTTGTATTAACCAAGCCTCCATAGAAGTTTCCAGACCAAAGGAATTAAAACTAAGTGGCAGGCAGGCTCATTCTGCTCTTCATTGCAATAAGTTTCTGGAAACCATGTTGGAAAACGCAGCAGTAAAAATTCAGCCTTATTCTTTCACCTCTTTACCCAGCCTGTTTTCCCACTTTTACCCTCAATGTCAAGGTCAAGTGCTAGGAAACCAGAGTGCCAACTGGATCTGCTTGGGGGCTGTGGAAACAGCAGAGGCTTAAGACTGAAGTAGTGATTGCTGGGAAGGGAATTGGGAGCTCCGAGGTCCCTACAGAAGGGGAGCAGCAGTGAAATGCGAACAGCGAGGTGAGCATCAGCGGAGACATTGGCAAGGCCAGTGCAGAGCCTGCCAGACCCAGGGAACACTGGCCGCTTTCTCCAAGTGTGGGGAGGGAACCGCACGGAACGCTCAAAGCAGGGTGTGACCTGAGCCCTGGTGTTCCTGGGCCTTAGACATGAGCCAGAGCTGTTATACAGTGAAGCCAGGCACAGCAGAAAAAGCACCACCGGGCGTGCCAAACAACATCAGATTGTGAGATCCTGGAAAACGCAACCTGAGGCTTCTCACTTTTCTCAGCAAGTCCACTGAGATTAGGGTGGAAATCCTCCTCGATCAGATATAATAGAAATTTCACTCAAAGGTCAGAGGTAGAAATATCCCAGAAGATCCATTAAGTGCTCCAAAGAATCAATTGGAAGTCCTTTGGTGACCATCAAGTTGAAGAATCAGCAGGCATTATAGCTTGTATTGTTCAAAGCATCACTGGCAAGTCTGTGAGTTCCAACATACTTACATACACAGAGAGCCTGATCTCTGGTAAATTCTGCAGGAATTGTTTTAGTGCTCCCAGGGGGACACGATTGAGCATGAGCTTGAGAGTCCGAGGCAGGAAATAGTCTATACCACACTCAGGCCTTTTTTTTTTTTTTTAATTGGCATATAGGGTGCTTGACCAAAATGCCTACCCCTTCATGGTACCTCCTTCAAAAAGGCTTCCCTAACTACTCATTCTAAAGGTTTCCCGAACACACACACACACACACACACACACACACACACACACTCTCTCTCTCTCTCTCTCTCTCTCTTCTATTGTTTGCAGCACTTACAATTAACTCAATCTTATATCTTTATTTCCCCTCCACTCACCCTTCTAGGGACTTCCCTGGTGGCTCAGTGGTAAGGAATCCACCTGCCAATGCAGAAGGCTGTTTCGATCCCTGGGTCAGGAAGATCCCCCAGAGAAGGAAATGGCAACTCACTCCAGTATTTTTACCTCGATAATCCCATGAACAGAAGAGGACATGATTTAGCAACTAAAATAAAACACCACCTTACTAGAATATCAGCTCCAAGAGCTCAGGGACTGGGTGTCTCTATTGGCATATCCCCAGTGCTAATTACAGTGCCTTCCATCTAGGAGGTGCTCAACTAACACTTGTGGCATTGAATTAAAATTCCCCTGAGGGGCAGCTTTCAGCCCACGGCTTTTGCTGCCTTGTTATCCCATAGGCTGGTATTCTACTTTCCTGTCCTTCCCTGAGAACCTGGTGCCATCCTTCTCTCCCAGCCTACAGGAACTCAACCTCAGCTGTCATCTTGGCTCACACATCTGGTCTTGAGCTGTTGGTTCAGTACTTCTTTGTCTGCCAGCAGTTTCGGTACGATTTGTCGACCTCAACAACTTCATTTAAGCTCACTTGCACCAACTATCCTTTAAAAGTATTTTTTCAATCTATTTTAACAAAAGGTTTTATAAATATTAACTCAGTATACATCCCTCTAACCACCATCACAATCAGAAAACCCCCCAAAATTCCATCATGCTTTCCTCCTCCCACCCTTAACCCTTGGCAACCAGTGATCTGCCTTTAATCTTGACTTTTTGCTCTAAGTGCTTTAATCTTGACTTTTTAAGATTGTCATATAACTGAATTCGTATAACATATAACTGTTCAAGGTTGCTTTTTGTTTTTTGTTTTTTTCACTCAGTATTACTCTCCCGAGATTCATCTAAGTTGCTACATGGGTCAACATGCATTCCTTTTATTGCTGAGTACCATTCCATTGCATGGATATGCATGTTTTTAGCCAATCATGCAAGATATTCGTGATGTGTTTAGCCAATCACTAGTTGAAGAACATTTAGGTTGCTTCCAGTTTCCGGGTATTATGAATAGAATTGCCACAAATATTTATGTAAAGCTTTTATGTGAACAAGTTTTCATTTCCCTGGGATGTCTATCTAAGACTGGTATTGTTGGGTCATTCTGTACTGTTCTGTCTTCCCCACTCTTACTAATTCCCAGCAATGTTTGAAAGTTCCAGTAGCTACACATTTTCTCTAGCACTTATTATTATCGGGTGGTTTTTTTTTTTTTTTAATTTAGCCACTCCAGTACTCTTGCCTGGAAAATCCCATGGACGGAGGAGCTTGGTGGGCTGCAGTCCATGGGGTAGGGAAGAGTCGGACATGACTGAGTGACTTCACTTTCACTTTTCACTTTCATGCATTGGAGAAGGTAATGGCAACCCACTCGTGTTCTTGCCTGGAGAATCCCAGGGACGGGAGAGCCTGGTGGGCTGCCATCTATGGGGTCCCACAGAGTTGGACACGACTGAAGTGACTGAGCAGCAGCAGCAGCCACTCTAAGAGGTTTATAGTGGTATCTCATTGTGGTGCATTTTTTAAGGAAAAATAATAAAATAGATTTGAAAGCAAACAGTGTTAGAAACTGATCTTATATAAGTATGCATGCATGCTAAGCTGCTTCAGTCATGTCCGACTCTGTGCAACCCTATGGACTACAACCTGCCAGGCTCCTCTGTCCATGGGATTCTCCAGGCAAGAATACTGGAATGGGTTGTCGTGCCTGATCTCCAGATCTTCCCAACCCAGGGATCGAACTTGCATCTCTTACGTCTGCCTGCACTGGCAGGTTGGTTCTCTACCGCTAGTACCACCTGAGAAGCCCTATATGCTGTGCTTATTCACTCAGCTGTGTCCAGCTCTTTGCAATCCCATGGACTGTAGCCCACCAGACTCCTCTATCCATGGGGTTCTTCAGGCAAGAATACTGGAATGAGTTGCCATGCTTTCTTCCAGGGGATCTTCCCAACACAGGGATCAAACCCAGGTCTCCCACAATGCAGGTGAGTTCTTTACCATTTGAGCCACAGGGAAGCCCCTATATAAGTAATGCTGCTGCTGCTGCTAAGTTGCTTTAGTCATGTCCGACTCTGTGTGACCCCATAGACAGCAGCCCACCAGGCTTCACTGTCCCTGGGATTCTCCAAGCAAGAACACTGGAGTGGGTTGCCATTTCCTTCTCCACACCTTTCACTAACTCATCCCTTGAAGCTTTAGTTTGGGATGCAATGGCACCCCACTCCAGTACTCTTGCCTGGAAAATCCCGTGGACGGAGGAACCTGGTAGGCTGCAGTCCACGGGGTCGCGAAGAGTCAGACACGACTGAGCGACTTCACTTTCAGTTTTCACTTTCATGCACTGGAGAAGGAAATGGCAACCCACTCCAGTGTTCTTGCCTGGAGAATCCCAGGGACAGAGGAGCCTGGTGGGCTGCCGTCTATGGGGTCGCACAGAGTCGGACACGACTGAAGTGACTTAGCAGCAGCAGCATGGGTTTGAGGGGCCATCTAGGTGCCCATTCTCAAGAAAGTGGCTAGAGAAAATGTGATGGATATATACCACGGAATCTTAGGTAGCAGTTAAACCATGAGATCAGAGATGGGTCTTTAAAATGATGTGCTAAGAGAAGATTGAGCAACAGGATAAGATAGGAACAGCATTCACACAAACACATGTATGCCTTAAAAACACATGTATACTTCTCAGGTGGCACTAGTGGTAAAGAACCTGCCTGACAATGCAGACTTAGAAGACTCGAGTTCGATCCCTGGATCAGGAAGCTTCCCTGAAATCACTCCAGTACTCTTGCCTGGGAAATTCCATGGGCGGAGGAGCCTGGTGGGCTACAGTCCATAGCGTCGCACAGAGTTGGACACTACTGAAGCGACTTAGCATGCACACACGTACACAAAACAATCACACATTTTGTTGAACACATACAAACTAAAAAAAATGCATATTAAACAGTACTGAGCTGGAAAGGGAAAGAAACAAATGTAGGCACCTAGGAATAGAAGCAGAATTAAACATTTTTTTAAAGAAGCTGGAAGATTTTTCAGTCTGGTGTAGAGACTCTGAGCCCTGACCAGCAGGCCTCTCCGGGGCTGTTAGGTATGTATGTAAATATTGCATAGTTTGTATAATGTGTTGTTCATTTAGCGTAATATGTTTAATTAGTTTATTTAGCCTTTTTATCACTTAAAGGGATCTCAAGCAGTCCAAAACCAATTCCATTCGCTCCATCCACACTCTTCAAAAGCAGGCTTCCTGTTAACATGCCTGTCTCAATCATGCCTCGGTTTTGCACACTTTCTCTGGCTGGAGAGTCTCGCTATCCTATTGAATCCTATCCAATGTCTCTGAGAGCAGGAAAGGTTCTGATTGGTCGTAAGAGCCAATGTGGAGTGTGGTGCACCCTTCCACCCCTACCAGGGAGAGTTCTCAAATCAGGCCACTTCACAGTCCAACCTATGGATGAACTTCAGGCAAAAATTCCTGACCACAGATTATGGGAAAGAAGTTTTAATATTAGAAAACAAAATATGACCTCCCCCTTCCCCTTTTTAAAGTTTTCTTGCTTGAGGAAGCTTCTCTTAGAAGGGAGGATTGTTGTGAGTCTTCTTGGCACAGGATACTGTCAGTGTGGCATGTGGCTGAGACAAAGGAGGAGCAGGGCTAGTGAAAAACCCAGGATCACAGGGACAGAAAAATGAACAGACTGGCTTATATGCCCAAACACAGGGGAGCTGGAAAGTGGCAAGCCCGCCTGTTGAAGACAGTGAGCTCTTGGGTCAGTTCATCTCCATGGAACATCTGCACACTGACACTTTTCAACATAGAATTTTGGCCCATGACATTACCGTCTCCCTCACACCATATTTTAGTTTCATTTTTCCTCCTTATACTTGGCTCTGGTTGAAAAGTGTTACTGAAGACCACATAGCCTGTGTGTGGTGAATCAAGCCTCAACAAACAAAGCTGCTATTTACCTACAGCTTGTGTCTACCTGTTTAAGCTAGATTATTCTCCTCTGATCATTCCCATAAAAAGTAACTGCTTCCAGGGGCTTCCCTAGTGGACCAGTGGTTACAAACCCACCTTTCAATGGAGGGACGCTGGTTCGATCCCTGGTTGGGGAACTAAGACTCTGCGTGCTGCTGGGCAGCTAAGCCGGTATACGACAACAAGAGAAGCCCGCGCACCTCAGCTAGAGAGAGTCCGTGCACCTCTATGGAGACCCAGTGTAGCCAAAGAAAAAACCCATTAAAAACAATTGCTCCCAAATATTTTTTAATATATTAATTTCTTTTCTTTCTCTTTCCTTCTCTGAGATTTATAATAGATCAAAACTTGAGAGCAGAGAGTATGTGAGTCACTAAATCAAAATAAGGGCGAGGTAACAGCCAAAACTTCTGTAGCACTTGTGCAGAAAAGCTGACTTTGAAGTCATAGAAACAATCTCTATGAGTTTGCAAGAGCCATGCCTGCTTTATGTCCAAAACTGTATTCATTTCCCACCCTGCATTCTAGACTTATATTCTACCAGATTGATTAGGTGGAATACCACTCTGCTTGACATTGCTGCAAACACTTGACCCCGTTTACAACTTTGTTAAAGACTTTTTTTTTCCTTTAAAATATTTATTTCACTTGTCCTGAACCTTTAGGACAATTTCCATGATCCTAGATTAATACATCTGGAAAACAAGCGAGTATTCTCTTAAACCAATTTCTAACCATATCTTTGGGCTGCTAAAGTGATGTTCTCACGTCAAAGGCTCAATGACATGGTGTGGTGTGCAATTATACCTCATAATTACTTTTCCTGATTTCACAATAATGGGAGTTAAGTCTGAAAGGAATAAGCGGCCTTGGCATTGCATGACCCTGCCATCTGTGAGGGTGGGGTAGGGAAAGCCTGGAGAACCCCAGCAGCACCCTGGAAAGTCAAATCTTTACCAGGTAAAAAAGTTGGAGAAAAATATTTCCACATAGTATATTACAGAAAACTCTCATCTGTTCCATTTTATTGGACATTAATTGCATGTATTAAACAAGGCACATGTCCCTTACAAAATGAATTAATGTTTACCATCTAAACTAAAAACAAAAGTTTTCATGACAAAAGAAAATAAAATGAATGAATGAAATACTCAAGGAAAAGGACCAGTGTGCTGTTGAAGGGGAAAAACGTCCTATATTTTTTAGATGAAGCAGAAATACAAGGTCAGAGTCTGAAAATCTCAATCTATTCAACCTCTCAAAATCAGAAATTAATTCCTACTTTGCCAAGTGTTTGCCATTAAAATTTAACTGCTGAGTTGGTTCTTATAAATTCAAAATTTTTATCATATACGTAGGATTTAAAAAAATAAAACAAGTGAATATTGTAACAAAGTAGAAACAGACTGATAGATACAGAGAACAAACTAGTGGTTACCAGTGGGAAGTGGGAAAAGGGTCCAAAATAGGGGTTGGGATTAAGAGGTACAAATTACTGTGTATAAAATAAATAAGCTACAAGGATATATTGTACAACACAGGGAATATGGCTATTATTTTGTAATAACTTAAAATGGAGCAGAATCTATAAAAACATTGAATCTATGAACTATGCTATATTCCTGAAAGTTACATATTGTAAATCGACTGTATTTCAACTAAAAAATAGAGACAGAACAAGAATTTGGTAGGGAACTGGATGTTGAAAACCTATTAAAAAGAAAAAGGCAAGCTGCCTAAAATGTAAAAAGGCCAAAGAAAATATTTATGATGCAATATTTTGTGTCAAGCACTTATAAATAGTAGTTAAAATGAATAAACACATTAGATTGTATTTGCTACAACATAAAGTAAAACTTCCTGACAAGATTATGAAAGTAATTTTTATTATTTTGGCAGTGGTGTCCTATTACAGGTAATTACAGATATAGAATTTTTAAAATTTGGTATATCAAACAAATGCTATGTCCCCACAAATCTATTTCGTTACAACCAGTATTATAGTTGCTGTGTACAGATGGAAAGCATACATGATAAAATATAAAAGCAAGAAAAGGTTAAATAAGAGGTTATCCTTGAATTATAACATCTACTAAAGTATACCTTTGTATTATACAGTTGTGTCAAAGCTAAAAAGCATACAAATCCATTCATAATGCTATGCAACTATTTGATCTAATATAGCTCTAACATGAAAGTGTTAAGGCAGTAATAGCATTTCACAGATAAAAGCTAAGTTCTGAGACATGAAAGCTTTTAGATAATCCATAAAACAAACCTGAGACATCTTCCTCTTGTTTTGGAAAAAAAAAAAGAAAAGCAATTTTCTTACTGAGTCAAACCTTTAATATATAAATGAAGCATTTAATAAACAATATATTTAACTACTGCAATAACCTGGAGTAGACGTTCTGCTAAAATGGTGACCAGCAAATACATTCTTTCTCTGGCAGAAATAAAATTAGATTTTCTGATTGAGCCTGTAACCTAATTATGGCAGCCCTCAAATTTGGTTATTTTTATTTGTCTGTTTTTGGTTTTGCTTTCCTTCCTTGAACTGGGTTACAAACATATTAAATAAACCAGGAAATCTCCCAGCACTCACCTCACTGTCTTCTTCATAAACCTGGCTCTCTCATCTCTGAAAGCGCCAGATGAATTGAGCCTACTACATAAAAACAGATTACAGAGAGCATCTGGATCTGGTTGACTTAATGAGGCATCCAGATTGGTACACGATTACTTTTGCTGCCACAAGTCTCTCAGAGTAAGTAAGCTAGGGCAGCCCCAAATTACAGTCTCAGCCCTGCTCAGGGCACAGGAAAGAGTAGATAACAATGTTTTGGAATAGCCAGTGCCAAAAAAATTGAAATGTATTGGGTAAGCCTGATTTCTACTGTTGACTTTGGGGCCTTTAAAAATACTGGCACAGATTTTTTCATATTCAAGAGGTACATCTGTGAGATTTTATTAATTAAAATTATATAAAATGTTTATTAATAAGAATTCCAAATTATATAGTGCTACTATGCTGTGGATTTTTAAAAAAATCTACCTGGGATCCAACACTAACCCATGAAACACTTTTTTTTTCTAAATATTCATACTACAAATTAATTAATTCTAAACCAGTGGGAGAATGTTTAGCCATCTTTCTTCCTTTTCGTATTTTTCACTCCTTTCTCTTACCCCCACACCGCCCCCCTACACACACACAATGATCATACACTCTTTCTTTCATAATTTTGATAAAAAGATTCCAAAAAGCTTAATGAAATGTAACAAGCAGTAAGCTTTTAGGACACTTCACAACTTCCTTTGTACATATATGAGCAATGAAAGTTAAAACTCCAAACTTCACTTTGTACTTTTGCGACCTTCCATCACTTTTTGAAAAAAGGTTTTCCGGTTATTTACCTAAACTGAACATATATATTTTGTTCAAGCTTTAGGTCTTCACAGTTACCAAAGTGACCACTCACTTAAGATCACTAGGCTGGCTTAAACAGCACAGCCGATGATCTGATTGGCACCACTGAAATCCAAGGCAATCCTCAAAACAACCTCCCAAGACTAACTCTGACTTTCCAAAGCACAAACACCGATGCCATCTAAAAAATTATTTAAAAAGAAAACTAGGTCCATTATAATGGGACTTTCCCACCATGTTATTTAATAAAGACCATCAAGATATTTCGTGGCATTTTTCACTGTTCACCAGGCAGACACAGATTCAGTCTCCCTGCCTTCCACAGGCTAATGGCCAGATTTCCAGAAACTTCCTGGAACTCAATAATCAGAATGGCTTTATAATTAAATTAAAATTTTAAGCACAAGAATTTAGAAGTATAACATATGAACTAAATCAGTTTGGAAAAGATATTCTGTACTGTGAATATGTTTAATAAACACGCTGTAAAGAACACATCTTTCAGATCCAATTTTGAGATTTTTCAATTCAAATTTCCAATGAGAGAAGAGACTTTGCTTCAACTTGGTTTTCATGATGTCAAAAACAGGTAGTTGATTTAATCAAGCTATACTATGTATTTGAATCAAAATTGGTTAAATTGGTTGTACTTTTCTATCTGCTGTGACATTATAAAAGACATTGTCAACCTTTCCTTGACCAAAATAACTAATACCATTTAGTGATAAAAAAAATTAATACATATTGGTACTGAATAATTATGTAATATATATATATATATATACATCTTGAACACTATTTGGTGATTTTTTTTAACCTATGAGATTTATTGAAGTCAGTATGTTATAATCACAAAACTTAAAGTTTAGCTGAGCTGATAAATTTTTTTCTTCATAATTGAAATTCTGTACTTTAGTAACCAAACAAGGTATGTCTTCAGCTTGGAATTTTTTACGATTTAACAATTTATAGTTTAAAATTCATGAAATCACTGAACCCCACTTTCCTTCTGAGCAAATAACTTTATGACTCATCCCATAAAGTAAGAGGAAGCACATCAGTGGGCAAAAAAGATAAATCCACCCATAGATATCAGAGCCTAACTAAGCTACTTTATTGAAAAAGTGAGAAGAGAATTTCTGGTCTTTATTTTTTCCCGTATTACCCCAGATCACATCCGATCTTACACTGAAATTATTCATCTTTGCATATGCAACGATATTTCCTAAAACTGCTTAATACAATTTTCTATAGAGCATACAGAACATAACCTTAGATTCCACCCAGCAAGGCATGGTTACTGAAATGCCTCTTTACTAGGTAGTTCTGTGTATATGTACACGTGTGTTTTAACTCCAAAGAAAGCTTCCTCAAGAAATTATATTTGGCAACATTCAATATATGTAAAAAAGTTACTTGGGCCCTTTAGCTCTTTCACTCAAAACATCTCCAGGAGCCCCTACACAGCCCAGGGCTCATGAGGTACTATTCTGAAGACACGTGTGCAAAGCACATCATTTGTGGGTCAGTTGGTTTAGGCTCATTTTAGAGACTAATTGAGAAAGTGGCGCGGAGGAGCTGGGGGAGGGGGGCGGAAACTGTAATTTTACTCCCACCGCCCCCCCCCCCCCGACTTGCATACTTATAAAATTTCTGCTTGTCTCTGGCTTCTCACTGGCACTCTTTCTCCGCTTGTAACTTTTGAACAGCACTATCAAGGAGCTCCATAGACTCTCTGAGAGTCACATTGATTTTAAATGACTTGGGTTTAATGCTTAGGCCGTAATTAAAATCCATTTTCGAAGGCTCGTCTGGATCGGCCTTGAAATTGCACTGGTGAGCCAGGATGGAGATGAAGAGAAACAGCTGCATCTTAGAAATCTCTTCTCCGATGCACCGCCGTTTGCCCACAGAAAAAATCATCACGCTGCCCGCCAAGTCCTTGTTGATGAGGCCATCCTTGTCCAAGAATCGGGTTGGGTCAAAGTCCTCTGGGTTCGACCACTTTACCGGGTCATGATTCACAGACCACTGGTTAACAAACACGACCGTGTTCTTGGGGATGTGGTAGCCCAAGACGGAAGCGCTGGCCGTGGTGGCGTGCGGAATGGTGAGGGGCACAAAGCTGGAGAAACGCATGGCTTCATAAAGAAAGGCCATGACGTAGGGCAAGCGGGGCTGGTCCTCCAGGGTGGGCAGGCGGTGCCTACCCACCACTTGATCCAGTTCTGCCTGTACCCGCGCCTGCACTTCCGAATACCTGTTTGGTGATAATGCCAGAGAGAGAAAATCAGTGAGGAACACTGATCCTTTTTCATCTAGACAGCCCATTACAATTTATTTTTATACTACCGTTCTTTAAACTGGCTACCTGAATCAGTAATTGAATTAACATTTCCAGAAAAAAAAAATCTAAAACAGTTTCCTAATTTATCACTGTATTACAAGATGGAGTATAAGTTATATTTCCTATAATAAGTCTCACACAGCTCAAACTCTCTTCCCCATTATAAGTCAAAAAAGGATCTAAGTTTTCTCAGACTGCAAAAGCAGGACAAGGGTAAGGACGACTTCTCTCCACTGGATACAGCAGAAAGTGCCAGGGACATACAATACTTTTTAGGAACTCATGAAAACTCATTTTGTTTAAAATCAGAAGAATAAAAGCTTTTAGGCCAATGAAAATGTTTTATAATTTTAACATGCTAATCTTTATACCAATATAGTCATAAAGTTTAATTTTAAAAAATTTTATGGAGTAAGGCGTCTACAAAGGCAAAAGCACTTGGGGCCCACAAAAATTAAAATGTAACCCTGAAAGTGAATTCTTTTTTTTTCTTCATCTCCCTAGACAATTCCAGAGAACACAATGTTCTCATTTTATACAAAGATCATTGGAATCCTGATATATAAAGGTACATATCTTCTAACTTTAAAAGCAGATCCCTAATGTTCATGAGATTATGGTACAGACTGTAATATTTATTCACTGTTGCTAATAAAACTAATACAATCCTTTTGGAAAACAAAATCTTATTATAAAGCAAGATCTATAAGGGTAATTCCTCCCCACTCTTTTAAAAGCCAGTGATCTATGTCTGGAAATTTATTTTCAGAAAATAACTTAGCAGGTATAAAAAAAGTAACCATAATAGATAAAATTTTAAATATAGCTGAAACATTAAAATATAGCAGAGACATTTAAAATAGCTCACTCTCTAAAGAAACATTTAAACAAATATGAGAAATGATTGTATATAATGATCTATTACTATGGCAAAATATTATATAGCCATAAAAATTACTAAAATTATGTAGTAAAAAATTACAAAAAAAAGTTTAAAAGACAGGGAAATGGCCATTATAGTGAATGGAAATGTCAGAAGTAAAAAAATGTATAATTATTGCAACTTTGAAAAAAAAATTAAGTGTGCCTGTGATGACATTACGGGTGATTTTTCAGAGATGTGCAAACTTTTTTAAAAAAGGGCCAAATAGTAAATATTTTAGGCTTTGTGGATCAAGCCCTCTTACCTCCCAGCTTGTGCTATGGGGTGGAAGCAGCTATAGACAATACATAAATGAATGGGTGTAGCTGTATTTCCATAAGTTACATAAAAAGTAGGAAATGCAATTTGCCAACCCCATCATATTGTCTTTTCACTAAAAAGAAGAACTTTTCATCAGCTATAGTGAATTGAAAGTGACCCCCAAATTGTTTTATTCCCTTTTGCTGCCCAATTGGAGTACACAGAAAGTTCAGTTCAGTTCATTGCCAACAAAGGAGTACACGGAAAACGATTTACAATTCGGTTTCTGGTGGAAAAAAGAAAGAAAGGCAGTTTCAAAAGATAACATGCTCATCCAGGGAAGCAAAGGATTTATTGATTCCATTTTGGAATTGTCTTCCTCCTGATCTATTATTGACTCTCATGCGATTTCTGCCCCTCCTCCATATGTGTTTCCATGGTATTAATACTGAAAAGTGATTTTAAAAATACACCACCCCCCCCAATTGTGAAAGCAGTATCTAAGGAAATACAGGATTCTGATGCAGTGGATTCTAACAAAAGAAGTTTTTACTTTCCAGTTTCCGCTACCTGTGCGCCAGATTGCATAACCAGGATTTCTGGTCTCTCAAAGCAATCAAGACTTGCCTTGAATAAGACATTTGCCTCTGGGGTAAGGATGCCAGATAAAATACCGGCCGCCCATGTAAATAAACACTTGTCTTTTAATATAACCATGACCTATGTAAAATTTTATATTTGCTTGATCTGGGGATACCGGAGACATGTTCAATTCGTGCGTGTACAAATTTAGCAGAGGTCCACGGCTGAGGATCAACTAACCCAGTGAGCCCAGGGATCCGAGAGGTTAGCAGGTGCCTGCCAGATACTCAGCTTCCCTTTCTAGAACAGACGCAGCTCAGCATTCGCTAAAGTTGCGGCTTCTCCTATTCTTTACGCCGACACCTCTACGCCTAGAGCGGCGGTTTTACACGCCCAGCACAATCCGCTGGTTTCTGGTCGCTTTCCTAAAGTTTTGGATTATCGGTCCTTGAGGCTTTGCCGCCGAACACTAGCTATGTCGCGATACAAAGCCTTGAAGGGCGGTTGGCTTTTGGCTCCGGGGCCAGGCGGCCTCCAGTCAGCGCTGAAGACCAGCCGAGCCGATTAGGCGTGCTTACTTAACATATTTTTTACTACGCTGCCCTTTCCTTCGGAACGTTTCCAATTTTGCTTCTCCGTGCCAATGTGGGCGATCGGGGGATGATCTTGGGCACTTAACCTTGCTATTCCAAGTGGTTTCACACAAATTTAAACCCCCACGGAGCGCCGAGCTCCAAGATCAGCGAGGCCGAGCCGTCCCGGCGCGGTTGGGTTGAGCGTGCACAACGCATCCCAGCCAGCACGGTGCCTTCCAGAGACGCGCTTTCTGGACTCGGTCTCAGCTTTGGCAGATGGGGACCTGCCCCGAAACCCCAAACCCTCCTTGAGCGCTAGTCGCGACCTCAGCATATTCTAATTCCACTTCACCTTTTACAGAGAGAGGGAGGAAGGCCGACCCAAGCCTCCTGGAGGCTTTACCTGGTGAAGAGAACGAGCAGCCACTGCAGCGCGGTGGAGAGAGTATCCTGGCTGGCGCCGAAGATGTCTGTGATCGTGGCCGGCACGTAGTCTAAGTCCAGGCGCAGGCCACCATCGCCCGAGTCAGCCCCCGCCGAGTGGATGAAAGCGTCCATCATGTCGCGGGGGGCGGCCCCGGGCCGGAGGCTTTCGCGGTGCCTCAGGAACTTGTCTAGGACGAAGTTGCTGAAGTTGCGATTGAGCTGCTCGAATTCACGGAAGGCAGTGCGCACGGGGTTAGGGAAGCGCGCAGCCAGGGCAGCACGTCCACCAGGCTGCCCGCGCCCACTGTGCGCCCAAACTCCTCGTTATGGCTGAGCAGTTCGAGGAACTCGGCGTCGTCGTGGCTGTAGCGGCAGCCGAAGCACACAGCGCTCATGACGTTGGCCACGGCCACCAGGGTCAGCGGCCGCGGGTCTAGGAAGGCGCCGCCCGCGCTGTGGCGCACTAGCAGCTCTACCAGCTCCCGCACCTCGCCTACCACGTGGCCCTCGAGGACCTGGCGGCCGCGCGGCTGGCGCGTGGAGAAGGTTCGCACCGTGCTGTGCGCCGCGCGCCGCTGCGCCTTCCAGCTCTCCGAGTACTGGCCGAAAGCCAGGCTGCGGCCACCGGACACCACGCGGAAAGAGGCGAAGGGCGGCCGGTCGGCGAAGGCCGCGCTCTGGTGCACCAGCGCCTGGCGGATGGCGCGCTCGCCGTTCAGCACCACCACCCGGCAGCTGCCGAGACGGATCTGGAAGACGTCGCCGTAGCGCCGCGCCAGGCGTGCGAACAAGAGGTGCGGCGCCGAGCCCATTGATGCCGCATTTCCGATCAGCGGCCAAGCAAAGGGACCTGGGGGCGCGGAGCCCGGCTGCCGCCGCCTCTGCCTCAATAGCCATTGGCCCACGTGCACTGCGGCCAGCACCGAGAGCAGCAGCAGGAGCATGGTCTGCTGGGCTGACAAAAAGGTCAGCGACAGATGATCGTCCGGGCTGAGGCCGGTGGCCATGCTGGGGAGAGAAGGGCGAAGGCGTGACACTCAGGCAGAGAAAGACGAGGGCGCCCGAAGCTCCTACCCACCTGCCTCGGGCTATCGTGCACTGTTGGGAAGGCAAGAGGTAGCGCGTAGGTCAGATCAGGGCTAGCTCACTGAAGAAGCAGTTGAACACGCCTCTTGCCATCCCAAACCCATTCCCTAAAAGCGAGGGGAAGGGTCGTGTTTCCGCCTCTCTATGACCAGATTCCCCCGACCCCGCCCCAGACGCGTAACGGTTCCTGCAATTCAAGGA
>SJXQ01012121.1:58516-227225 GCA_006408695.1 Aepyceros melampus
GGTTAGAGGGTTAGGGTTTAGGGTTTAGGGTTGGTGTGGGGGAGTGGGGGGGGTGGAGGTGGGGGTTGGAGAAGGAGGAGGCCAATCTCCGAGAGCCTGCGAACTTTATTGGGTTGAAAAGTTTCTTCTGCTGTCGCCTCCCCCTTGCGTGCGGAGCTGTGCCTTGCGTGCGCTGCTTCTGGAAAGTCGGCTCTAGTCATATCCCTCGGCGCTTCTCACGGCACCTGACACGCCGAGGCGGCGGCGGGGGCGGCGGCCGAGGGCGAGATGCCGACCGCCACCACCCTCCGCGGCGCACGCACAACCGCGCCCTCCCGGGCCACCGCTTTGAAAGCCGGGTCTGGGCGCGCGCCCGCGCGCTCTGAACGGGGACTCTTCTGCCCAAAGGGAAACCCCCAAGGCGCAGCACCCTTTCCTGCCGGCTGGTACAAAGTATTTTAAAGACCCTGGAGAGAAAAGATCTTTTCCGAAAGGTTGGGGAAAGGGCGAGCCCGAGGGATAAATGGTAGTTATTCAGGTAGGAAGTGTGCTTCCGAGCCTCGAGGGTTATCAAGAATAAGTAAAGAAGTTGGGTGCTTACCAAGTAACAGCCCTGTGCTTTGAGGTTTACCGGCGCGGCGAATCTCTACTGTGTGCCAGTTTACAGATGAGGAAACGGGTTCAGAAAGGTTATATGATTTACCCAAGTTCACACGCATACATTTACAATCATACGATATAACCTTAAATGATTTCTTTTTCCTAGTAAATGATTGAAATGCTTCCCTGGGCAAAGTGAAGTGGTTCTCTACTCCCCCAGTCTCCTTTTATTAGCTAATAAGAGGTGGACCCAGGATTTGAACCCACAAAGTTGCACTCCAGCTCCATCATACTCATTTACGCTGAAGAAAAGCCTCAGAGATAAAAGGCACAAATGCATTCTTTCCTGCCTGCCTCAAAAAAAAAAAAAAAAAAAATCAGCTGGAAGAATTTTTTTTAAATAATTTTTGGGGTTTTTGGCGGGGTAGGGCAGGGAGATTTGTTTTAGAGAACTGAATCTTGAGGATTCGAAAGAAATAGTATGCTCATCTTTTGCAGGTAAATTGGTTTTGAATGAAGGATGCCTGTGGACTGTGCTTCATAGCTGACTTTGAAATAACTGGTTAAATTCTAAAGAAAAATAAAGAGACTTCCTCAGAGTTTGACTTTTTGAAAGGTTGAAACCAACATTAAAATATCTTACTTGATAAGAAAATGCCTTTTTGTAAAACTCTCCATTCAGTAGCTTTTGAGAGGTTCTCTGGAAATGATTCACACTTTATTATGGAGTACTCAGTTCTGTAATAAAATTAGTTTTTGAGCAACTGAGTATATAGGAATTGGTTTCCCAGGGCTCTGCTGGCATATATATCATTTGAAATGAATTTCATAGCAACCTTATAATATCTAGGTTTAGCAAGACCCTTGTCTAATAATTGAAGACTGCTGCAGCTATCAGTCTCTCATCAGACTTGAATGTAGTAGACAAGAGTTGTGTTTGCGCTACTACCAATTTTGAGCTGGCAATGTTCCTGAAAGCTTTTATCACAGTATTTCTACCAGTATCAGAGGAATGGAGATGCTTTTAAACCAAGTAAATACCTATCTTAAAAACTACAAAACAGAGCTGTTTCTAAGACCTCCTATATAGCTTTTAGATAAACTAGATACATACCTGCCTGCCACAGAAAACAGTTCAACGTACCCTTCAAGCCATGATGCCCTGGACTCAGCTCTTGTTGCAGGACAAGGCTTTAAAATGCAGAGGAACCAGTTGGGTAAATGCTGTCAGAAAGATAGGCTTTATAGTTAGGACAAGCCAAAAAGCCTGGCTGTGGTAACACTGGGCTTTGGCTTCTCCCAGACTTTTTGGTGTAGACCTCTTTTGGAAGGCCCATCCAATACCTGATGAAGACTCAGGGTAAATCCAGAGAGGCCTGCGGATACCCTTGACGCAGCTCACAGGGGAGCCCTCACTCTAGTGAATATCCATACCAGACTCTTAAGTTATCAGTTTCTCAAAGCCAATGTCTAAGGCCCAGGGATCTCCTTTCAGTCAATGACACACAATAAGGGGATTTTGCCCACCCCTAAACTCACATTTGAATTGTTTGGTACAGATAACTTTCAAAAGAATAACGAAGCTAGAGAGAGAGTTCAAAGAAGAGATTTAAAATACCTTGTATTGTATTGATTCCATACAAGAGACATCCAGCTTAAGCTTGTTTAAGCAGGACAGAAAGGCACTGGCTCACGTGAAGGAAAGGATAAAGGTGGTACCTCACAGGACAGAAGGACCTGGGGTTGCTCTCACACTGTCTAGTATGCTAGTCTGCTTGGGCTTCGTCCTATATACTCTCCTCATGTAGCAGGAAAGCTGGCCATGGGCAGCCTCAAATTAACTACCACCTACCAAAAAAGAGAACATGTCCTTTTCAGGGTCATTATTCAGGCCCCTGGAAGGACTCCATTGTGCCAGCTTGGCATCAGGCCACCCCTGTGGCCAAAGGGCTAAGTCTCTTTTCAGAAAAAGAGAGATGGGGGTAGGGAGAACCTGCTGGGAAACAAAAGGTAAGAGGCCTCTCTGTCCTCAGGTATCCTGCTTTTGTCCTTCACTTCATTTTGGGTTGAAGGATAACCCAAAATAATAATAATCATAAATCAGCAACTGAGGTAGATGCTTTTTTAAAAAAATTATTTATTTTTTGCAGTGCTGCGTCTCCATTGCTACATGCGCTTTCTCTAGTTGGAACAAGAAGGGGCAACTCTCTACTTGCAATGCACAGGCTTCTCATTGCTGTGGCTTCTCTTATTGCAGAGCCCTGGTTCAGACTTGTTGCAGAGCATTGGCTCTAGGCGTCAGTATACAGCACGTGGGTTCAGAAGCTGTGGCTGGGGCACAGGCTTAGTTGCTCCAAGGCATGTGGGATCTTCCTGGGTTAGGGATCAAACCTGTGTCTCCGACACTAGCAGGCAGATTCTTTACCACTGAGCCACCAGGGAAGCCCCAGGATAGATGCTTTTTGCCTGGAACCCATAGCCAAGAATGCTCAGCCCTTATGTCATCAGTATAGAAGTTGGTTTTCTTCATGGGATTTTGCTTTAGCAGCTCTTCAGTATGGCTAGGTATGTACTTAAACTAAACACAATACCCCAAAGATGAGATCTTGTCCAACCCTGAGAGCTGTGGTTACTTCCCACCAATCATGCAGTGTTTCTTTTTAATGCAAACTAAGTTTTAGGGCTATTTTAAAGTATCTAAGCTTGTCATAAATTAAGGTCTTTATCTTTTATCTTAAGACAATACCATTCTGAGTCTTTCATTGCACTTGTGCAATTGATTAAAAAAAAAATATGAGATTTTACATTTATTTCCATTAAACACATTTTGAAGCTTCCAGCCCATGGAGGCCATGTTGATACTCTTATGTTGTCTAAGGCCCAGAGATCAGAACAAAAGCTGGAAAGTAATATGGGGAAAACAAGTCTAGTGGCCAGGTGACCCCTGGCCCACTCTGGACTACTTCTATGACAAAAATCTCTGGACTTTGGTTTATATTATATATTTACATTATTATGCATACATAATATTATATATATATATATATATTTAATATATCATGTTACAATATTAGGGCTTCCCAAGTGGCACTATTGGTAAAGAACCCACCTGCCAATGTAGGAGACTTAAGAGATGCAGGTTCAGTCTCTGGGTTGGGAAGATCTCCTGGAGTAGGAAATGGCAATCCATTCCAGTATTCTTGCCTGGAATATTCCATGGACAGAGGAGCCTGGCCCAGTGTGGTCCATAGGGTCACACAGAGTCAGACACGACTGAAGCGACTTAGCACCATGCATGTCATAATATTATACAATTTGTATATTTTTTTTTTCAGTTTTGACCAGATATAAATTCTTAAAACACACACACGCATAGAATATAAACAGGCTCTTGTTGCAAAAGATTCAATCAGTATATAAGAATATGCAGAGAAATAGGAAAGCCCATACTCCTACCCCTTCTCAGATGCAGCCACAAGAATCATGTGTCTTCCACTTATGTATAGCATATGTTTGTACATATGTATATATTTTTAATACAAATGAGATCATACTAAAATTACTGTTCAGTGATTTTTTTCAACTTAGCAATTGTCTTGGCAACTTCAACAGAAGGTATAGATCTACCTACCACATGCTTTTAAACTACTGCATAATATGACTGTAACATAATTTATTTAGACATTTCTCTTCAAAGACCGTTTGTGTTCTTTCCAACTTATTTGGGACTCCATTGGGGTGACTTCACTTTTCTGTGCAATTCTCTATACATTCGCAAAAGATTTCCCAGTGGAGAATCTTGAACCAAAGGGGTATGCAATTTAAAGAGTCTTGCTACCACCTCCTTGTCTTCCACAAAGACGGCCAGTTTGCATCTGGAACCTGGGATTTTGTACCCAGTTCAGTTCAGTTCAGTTGCTCAGTCATGTCCGACTCTCTGCAACCCCATGAATTGCAGCACACTAGGCTTCCCTGTCCATCACCAACTCACGTCCATTGAGTCGGTGATGCCATCCAGCCATCTTATCCTCTGTCGTCCCCTTCCCCTCCTGCCCCCAA
The DNA here is from genome assembly GCA_006408695.1 of Aepyceros melampus. NCBI lineage: Eukaryota > Metazoa > Chordata > Mammalia > Artiodactyla > Bovidae > Aepyceros > Aepyceros melampus. Next base: position 63,155 of record SJXQ01012121.1, read on the forward strand.
TCCCTCCCAGCATCAGACTCTTTTCCAATGAGTCAACTCTTCGCATGAGGTGGCCAAAGTACTGGAGTTTCAGCTTTAGCATCATTCCTTCCAAAGAACACCCAGGGCTGATCTCCTTCAGAATGGACTGGTTGGATCTCCTTGCAGTCCAAGGGACTCAAGAGTCTTGTCCAACACCACAGTTCAAAAGCATCAGTTCTTCGGCGCTCAGCTTTCTTCACAGTCCAATTCTCGCATCCATACATGACCACAGAAAAACCATAGCCTGGACTAGACAGACCTTTGTTGGCAAAGTAGTGTCTCTGCTTTTGAATATGCTGTCTAGGTTGGTCATAACTTTCCTTCCAAGGAGTAAGCGTCTTTTAACTTCATGGCAGCAGTCACCATCTGCAGTGATCTTGGAGCCCCAAAAAAATAAAGTCTGACACTGTTTACCCATCTATTTGCCATGAAGTGATGGGACCAGATGCCATGATCTTCGTTTCTGAATGTTGAGCTTTAAGCCAACTTTTTCACTCTCCTCTTTCACTTTCATCAAGAGGCTCTTTTGTACCCAGTAGCATGTGCCAAAAAACTTTTCCTTCTTATAAAGAATGATTGCTTTATTTAGCTTTGCAAATGTAGAATGAAAACAAAACAAAAGGATTACTTATCTTTCAGATCTGTTCTTTACTTTAAAGAATTGGTATGCTTGTGCTCAGATCATCTCCTCTTCTTGACGGTTGAGGGAAATCCCCAGATTAAAGCTGATAAGACATTAGCGGGGAGCGTTCTGGATTTCCATATCTCTGTGGAAGACATCACAGAAGCCAGGGTGGGAGAGTGACCTCAGCATGCCTCGATGTCCCCTCCAAGATGATGACAGTTCTTTACAGGTCCCTGGGCACAGGCCCAAAAAGCCTGCTGGGCTTGTCTAATCCTCCAGAGGAGATTAAAAGCAGTAGAGCCAGCATAACACATCATTCGGAGTTCGGCTTCTGGACCCAGGCACTCTCAGGTGTAAGGCCCAGCTCTCTGACTTATAAGCAGTGACCTTGGCCATGGTAGTTAACTCTTCTTAGCCCAAGTATCCTCATTTGTACAAGAGGGATCATAATATCCCAACCACAGGGGGTCACTGTGACGATTAAATGAGATATTGTGAGGATATCAATTAGCACAGCTGATGGCAAACAGTGAGTTCTCAATAAAAGCTGTTGCTGCTGCTAAGTCACTTCAGTCGTGTCCAACTCTGTGTGACCCCACAGACGGCAGCCCGCCAGGCACCCCTGTCCCGGGATTCTCCAGGCAAAAATACTAAAGTGGGTTGCCATTTCCTTCTCCAATGCATGAAAGTGAAAAGTGAAAGTGAAGTCACTCAGTCATGTCTGACTCTTAGCGACCCCATGGACTGCAGCCCACCAGGCTCCTCCATCTATGGGATTTTCCAGGCAAGAGTACTGGAGTGGGGTGCCATTGCCTTCTCTGATAAAAGCTAGCCGTTATTTATTATTGTTACCACTAGTACTATGCCCTTATTCCTGTCCAATAAAATCAGAGTCACGCAAGGACTTGGACCTCACAGAGATAAACATAGCCTGCTTGGTTCCGCATGACGCTTTGGGGTGACACACCCTCACCCAACCACCTGCAACCTCCTGGAAGCCTAAGGTGATAACAACCATGGCCTGCTTTTCTTTCTGAGGCAGCACATGAGCGGTCAGTAGCCCCCAACTCCAGAGCCAGCCAGGATCTGAGTCTGCCTCTACCACTCATAACCGAGTGACTCTAGCTGCTGCAAATTGCTTTCTGGGTCCAATTCACATTTGGGTAAAACAGAGACCATGCCAGTACCTACTTCAGGACTAAATGAGCTAATACATGTACAGCTTTTAGAAGAACAGCGCCTGGTACCAGGGAGGGGCTCAGACGCATCAGTTATGATCATTACTCTGAGGGAAGCCATTTGCCGCTGCCTGAAAAGGCCCACCTCAGAGCCATCTGCTCTTGGCAGAAGGGCTCAGCATCAACAGCCAATTTGCATTTTCCTCCAGCTCCCGCAAGGAGCCATGCAGTACTTCTTCCTCACCTTGTTTCACCTCACCCAGATGGACACGCTCCACTTCAGGACCCTCAGAGCAGAGGCAGTTCTTTAGGCAGGAGGATGCCATGCTCCCAAAAGATCCCGGAGGAGGCCAAGCTGGGTGCCTTCCTCCAAGCCAGGCTCTGGGCCAGTCCCTCCCGCAGAGCAGAGAATCTGGGACAGCACTCGGGCCATCATTGCCAGGGAGAGTCAAGAAAATGACAGTCCTCGCGGTCAAACAGGAGAGGACCCAAGGGAGTGCTGTCATGGGGCCTCTGGCGGTTGGCGTGAATGAAGCCATGCTACCTGGCTCCCCGGAAGAGACCGCCTACTTTCTTCCCAGGTCTGGGTGAAAGTGGGCTGTGGCTCAGACCCGCGGCACCCAGAACATTGAGCAGCTGCCCTGAAGGAGCTCAGGCCATCTGGGGAGCCCAGACCCGAAGGCTGGGCAAGGAGTCTCTCCGCCCCTCCTTGTTAACTGGCAGGGAGGAAACACTCCCCTGGCCACAGTGGAAAGTCGAATTCAGCCATCTGTACTGTGGTGGTGACTAACCTTCTTCTTTCCTTGAACTATTGTGCTGAGTCAGCCTGTGGCTTGTTTGTTTTACAGGTTGGATTGCAGAAGGAAGGACGGACTTCTCAGATTCTGAGCCTTGGCAGCATGCACCATCACCTGTTTGCAGGTGCGGCTGATGCCTCTTACCAGGCCCCCAGGGCTCTGTCCGCGGTTTCAGGGAGCGTCTGATACACTCACCTGAGCTCCCGGGTTGCTGGGTTACCTCATGGAATACCGGGGGCTCTGGGGTAAAATGAAAATCTCCATCCCATTTAAGAACACATGACAGGCTCTGAACCAGTGGGAATCCTCGTGCCCTTCTCCTGCTGGGCTCTGGGTATCATACCTGCAGCTCCCGGAAGCAGCTCAGAGAGGTGAAAATCAGATTACAAGTGTCATTTCATTTAACACGGAATAACCACTACAACAATTTTGAGTGCCACATGCAGAACTCTGTGCCCAGTGATACGAGAGGATCCTCCTCCTCTCCGATGTTGTAGTTGCGAGGTCAGGCCAGGTCTCACTCTCCTCTAGTCTGTTAGAGTGCTGAACACCACAAAGCAAGTCAGGACAGAGACAGGAAAGGAGTTAATTTTCCCTCCAAGTGCCGGGCACTGTATTCAGTGCTTGACAACTTCATTTACTTCTCCCAATCATCCTAAATGTATAGCCATCGTTAGCCTGCTTAACATATAAGAGGATAACGTTCAGACACGATGGACTATTTGCCAAAAGTCTTACACATTGTAAGTGATTTTTTAATGTTTTATTGGAGTATAGCTGGTTCACAATGCTGTGATAGTTTCAGGTGAGCAGGAAAGGGAAACCATACATATACATGGATACATGCTCCCCCAAACTCCCCTCCTATCCAGGCTGCCACATAACATTGAGGAGAGATCCCTGTGCCATACAATAAGTCCTTGTTAGTTATCCACTTTAAATATAGCAGTGTGTACCCGTCCATCTGAAACTCGCTAAGTATCCCTTCCCTCTTTTCTTCCTCTCTGGTAACCGTAAATTCATTCTCTGTCTATGAGTCTATTTTGTAAATAAGTTCATTTGTATCAGTTGCTTTTTTTTTTAGATTCCACATATAAGGGATATCATATGATATTTCTCTTTCTCTGTCTCCCTTACGCACCCCACTCCAGTACTCTTGCCTGGAAAATCCCATGGACAGAGGAGCCTGGTGGGCTGTAGTCCATGGGGTCGCTAAGAATCGGACATGACTGAGCGACTTCACTTTCACTTTTCACTTTCATGCATTGGAGAAGGAAATGGCAACCCACTCCAGTGTTTTTGCCTGGAGAATCCCAGGGACGGCGGAGCCTGGTGGGCTGCCGTCTCTGGGGTCACACAGAGTCGGACACGACTGAAGTGACTTACTCAGTATGACAATCTCTAGGGGTCAAGATCTGTACCTGGGTCTACAGGCTCCAAAGCCCACCCAGACCATAGTGGTCAACACTCGTTAACTGATTGCCAATGTCATGAACTGTACAGCAGCCCCTCCCTTCTGACTACACTGGGTGTATACACTTCCCTGGCACCCACGTGCCTGTGAACGACCTGGGTGATCCCAAGCCTCTCCCCACTCCCCCAGGAGAGCTGACATCCTCCAGGAGGCCAGGACCCCAACAGGAGAAGCCATCTTGGTTCCCGTGTGAGATGCAATTCAGACCTGCCTTCTTCTCTCCTAGTGGAGAAAATTGCTATCTGTCTGCACAGTTCAGTCTCTGTAATTTACAATCCAGTCTTGGGAGGGTTTTGAAAAAAATTTCCTTTAAAACAGTGGCTGGAATGCAGCCTCCACATGGGCTTCATGACTAGATCTGCTACATTCAAATGCATTATATTGAACTTACTATAAAATTCACACTATTCCAGACTCCCAGAAATGACAGTTTTATTTAGAAGTAAGTGAGCAAAGTGATGACTTCATTGGTCCCAGTGCCAAAATCTTAGCTCAGTGTTTCTCAAATGTTTCGTGTTCAGGACTTCTTTCTACTCTTAAAAAAATGTTACAGAAATCAAAGAGCTATTGCTTCATCTAAGTTTTATCTAAATTCCATGGATAGTGGAGCCTAGCGGGCTATAGTCCATGGGGTTGCAAAGAGTCGGACATGTCTGAGCATCTGAGCACACATGCACAATTTTAGAAACGAAATTTATTCATTAAAAGATAATAAACATAAAACATGTTTACAGAAATAGCATATTCGAAAATATCTGTTTTCTGAAACAAAAAATATTCAGTAGGAGTGGCATTGTTTTACATATTTTACAAATCTCTTTGATTTCTGATTTAATAGAAGACAGATGGATACTCATATCTGATGCTGTAACCAATCTGTAGTGATATCGAATGTCAGGTAGCCCCTGAAAGATCCCTGGTGATCTTGCTAGAGAAGAATGAGGAGAAGGGCACAGACTACCTTATGACCATGGTTTTGACCTTGTGGATTTCCTGAAAGCGTCTCAGGGACCACCTGCCCTCCCAAGAAATCCCTGGGCCACGAGAATCACCATCTCAGTTCAAATGTATGATTTTTCTTGTGAGAAAAATCCATCCAGAAGTATTAATATCTAAAGAACTATGGTCTTGTAGGAACTTGGTGGCAGTGAGGGTAGATTTCAGAGGCAAACATGTCCCAGTGACTGATTTTCGGAGGAAAGCCCCTAAGACACGTGTGGGCACTTCTAAACAGCTGGGCTATCACAGAGGTACCACCCCCAGATGATGGTCTAGTGGGGGTGGTACAGCTTAACCCCCAAGCAGGGCCAGAAGGAAGAGGCAGAGTGGTACCCACATCTCTGCTGCCCGGAGCCCAGGTGATGTCTGAGTCAGCGACTGGGAAAGCGTGGCTCAGACGAAGGGAGTGGGGAGCTCCTGCTCAGGTGTGGGGCCAGAAGGGCATCTGAGCCACATCCTGAGATCTTAGCGGCTCTTTCATTAGCAGCTCTGCCAGTAATAGCAATGGTAATAGTAACGATGTACTGCTAATAATGGAAGAACTACCGTTTATTGAGCACTCTGAGCCAGGCGGAGTGCCAAGCACTTGACATGAATCATTTTATTAATCCTTCACAACCAACCCTCTAAGGTAACTATTAACCGTAATCCCTTTCCTACAGACAAATAAAGCAAGACAGGAGGAGCTGGCATTATCAACCAAGGCCACGCAGCTCCTGTGGTAGCTGAGCTGCAATGTGAGTTCCAGTCTACCAGATCCCAGAGGCACCCTGCAACCTCCACTCCAGCCCAGGTAAGCAAAACCGTAAGAGCTGGAGACATGAACATCACTGGTTCCTATTAGATGAAGCACAGGGACAAAGTGGACACCTTCTCCTACTCCAACCAGCCTTTTGGAGGCTTCAGAGCTGAATTGTAGGGATTTCCCAGTGGTCCAGTGGTTAAGACTTTACCTTCCAATTCAGAGGTTCATTCCCTGGTCAGGGAGATGGGATCCCACGTGCCTCTCAGTCAAAAACAACAACAACAGCAAAAAAAAAAAAGAAGCAATGTTATAACAAATTCAATAAAGACTTGAAAAATGGCCCACATTTTTAAAATCTTTTTTTTTCCTTTTTAAAAAAAGAAAAAGCTGAACTGTAATGGGGTCTTCAACAGTGAGGGAGGTGGGGTGCTGAGGTGACAGCTTGGTGCATAGGTCCTTCCCTCAGTTATAGGGCCCCTCCTATGCCCCTCCCCACACAACTCTGGCCTTCCAAGAGTCCTGCCACTGTTGACACCAGCCGGGAAGGCAGGCATTGGCCCAGCCACCTCTACTCCCCCGCATGAAATCTACAAGATGTACCCCCTTTCAAAGCTCCGACACGGGGTCCTTCAGACTCCTGCTCCCCGCAGACTAGCTGGCACAAGGCCACCTCCACATCCCGCCCCTTCTGAGCTCAGCTGCCCAGAGGTGTGAATTTCTCAAAAGCAAGCTCAACCCTCCACCCCCATTCCCTGAAAAAGCAAACAGAGATCATGTGAGAATTCTCTTCCAAGGCATCATACCTTCTCCCTAACCAGAGGCTCCAAGGAGTTCAGCTTTGCACGAGCTTTTAATTTGCGTGCAGACAAGCACAAAAGACCCAACCGGATATACCTGTTATTTCCCAATGACCTGAGAGCCCGAAGTTTATGTTAAGCCCTGGGTTAGGGCTCGGCTTGCACGCAAGGCTCTAGGACTCCCGCAGGCAATTGAGAGGTGGTGGTGGAGAGGACAGAGGAACAACTCTGAAGTGACAGCACATAATTTAATTCCCCCTAAGCTTTCCAAGCATGCAGACTGTTCCTTTTTTGTCAGCGTATAACCTAAGTGATTTGTTCTACTCAGGCAAGAAATGTCTAATTTAAACCATATTGCAGCTAAGCCCTCAGTGGAGAAAGAGAGCTCCCTGCAGCTTGGCTTGTGCGTGGTGGGGCCGGATGGCAGCTGAGGCAAAGCAGACTCCTGCAGCCCCGGTGTTTCTTACCCAGGTCATGATTGGAGAAACATGCATTCTTGGGCTTTAATCACCACACTCTCTTCTGTCTTGTGCTTCACCCCTCGTGAATGGCTTTAATTTTAGTGGGAATGTTTACAGGAGAGTGTTGGCTTGATGTCTCTGATGTCTTCAGTCTGAGTTCCCTCTGAGCCACCACTGGCTATGGGACTTCAGGCAAACCTCTTAAACTCCAACTGCTGTTTCACTGTTTTTCCTTCTCTGAAAAATAGCCAGGAGGGTGCAGGTTGACACGTTTTAGTGGAAAGTGACCAAGTCTAGAAAGAAAGAGATCGTGTTCCAACCCTGCTTTGCCCCTAAGTAGCTGTGGATTTGAAACAAGGGACTTTTGTGTAGGCCTCTCAGGTGGTACAGTGGTTAAAGAATCTGCCTGCCAATGCAGGAGACACAAGAGATGCAGGTTCGATCCCATGGTAGGAAATGTCAACCCACTCCAGTATTCTTGCCTGGAAAATAACATGGACAGAGAAGCCTGATGGACAGTAGTCCATGGCGTCACAGAGTCAGACACAATTGAGCATGCATGCACTTTTCTCTAGTCATCAATTTCCTCATCTGTTTTTTAAAATAAGGGAATTGGCAGCGATGGTCTTTACAGTTCCTTCAGCTCTAAAAGATTATGTATGTCCTAAACCACTTCCAGCTTGACAAAATAATCACCATTATTATTATAATTATTATTAGTATCTGATTCCCTTCTATAATTCCAAAGATTTCACTAGCCAGGAAAATCTTGTTTTACTTTTTTTTTTTAAATACTTTTATTTGCCTAACTTATATGGAGAATACTTTACTGCCCTCTCTCCCGACTATAGGGTTTCATATGGAGGCTCTGCGTCTCTCATTCTCCATTGAATTATCGAATTTCCCCCACAGCCACGCCAGACTATTAAAAAGTGGTCTCTAAACACAGGCTCCATTTCAAGGCTGTTCTCTCAGCCAAAAGTGCCCCTTCCCATTCGCTGCTGTGAAAATTCTCTTTCCTTTTCCTCCCCTCCCCATCATGGAATGAATTCTTTTCCCCTCTGGATCCCCTGAGCTATTTGCACTGTGATTGCACTGACTTTATTCTATCTGGTGTTATTTTTGGTTTCCTATCCAGGATATCTTTGCTCAGCTAGACCCTCGGGACCTGGAAATCATCGGGGACTTGGTCACGTGTATAGCCCAGCCTCCCCACTGTCCTCTCCCTTCCCCTGGCACCTGGTATACATTCAGTGTTCATAGAGGAATTAAGTTGTTGAACCCTGTGGATTTCATCCTAATGGGATAAGAATGCTCCTTGGGTTAGAAGTTACAGCCAGCCAGAGCTGAGTGGTGCAGATCCCCCCCGCCCCCTCCGCCCCCCATGAAAGCTCACAAAGGCTGGTGATAAGAGGGAGGCTGTGGACTGAGGGTGATGCTTGGAGGTCCCAGGAGAAAGCTGGTTTTGGGTGGTAGGCAAGGTTGGTCTAGCCTCACTTGGTAAAAGGGACTACATACACCTTTATCCTTTGCCAGGCTTAGAACCAGCCGAATGACCCTCCTGTCTGCGTGTTTTGAAAACATGACCCAACTTAGGTCGCTTGGGAGCTTTTCTGAAACTTTAAAAAACAAAGATTGCTATTTAGCTATATTTGCTTATACTCCTCCTTCTTCCAGAATATGATAACTTCCTATTTTTTTTAATTTACTTTCCCCCCAGTTTACTTACTTATTTAATTTTGTGGGCTTGCTGCATAGCATGTGGGATCTTAGTTCCCTGACCAGGCCTCAATACCCATGCCCCTGAATTGGAAGCACAGAATCTTAACCACTGGACCACCAGGGAGGTCCCCGCAACTTCCTTTGAACATTTCCACTTGCCCTACCCTGGAATGCATCTAGGTCTTTGCTGCCTTTGGTGTAAAGTCTTGTTTGAAGACATCAAGATCTGTGTGATTTGTCTTTTCTCACTAAACGTGAATTCTAATTTAAAACAAATTCCTTACTCTTTTACTAGGTAGAGATTTTGCAGAAAACAAAATTCTCATTTTGAAATGAATGAGGATTCAGAAAGTTAGCCTAATGAAAAAAAGTTTAGGTTCAGAGCCTTTACACACAGTGGTGGTGGTGAATTCGCTAAGTCACGTCCAACTCTTTGTGACTCCATGGACTGTAGCCCGCCAGGCTCTTCTGTTCTTGGGATTTCCCAGGCAAGAATCCTGGAGTGGGTTGCCGTTTCCTTCTCCAGGGGATCTTCCTGACCCAGGGGTTGAACCTGCATCTCCTGCCCAGGCAGGCAGATTCCTTATTGCTGAGCCACCAGAGAAGCCCTAAGCATCGTGGTAGAGGAATGGAAAGCCATGTCGTTGGAAAGGTGATTTTAAATGGTTTTACAATCAAAACAGAGAAATTTTGTCATGAAGAGTGACATAACAGGTTCTGAGATCCACCTTTCATTTTAGTGCTTCTGGGGAAAGATTCTGCACATTTTGAGTAATTTCTTCAGAAAAGGATCAAGTTCATTGAAAAGGCTCACCATCTTGCTAAAAATATATAACTTTTGGAAGAACCAAAGGGCAAGATAACTGTGTTCTCAGAGGTACCTTTTTCTTAAAATATGTGAATTATCTCACCAAAGATATTTGAGAAATCTACCTGGTTGGTAGACACAGTCACTTTTAGTGGGCCCCAGATCACTAAAAGCCAGAAGAGGAGGAGAGGTCATTTCTGGTGACCAAGAGGGCAGTAGGTTGGGAATTCACTGGAGGATAGTTAGTGTCCTTTTTCTTTAATAGTGTGATAAGCATGACACACGCAAATTTACAAAACATTCTCACCGAGTAAGAAGAGAGAGAAGGCTGAGACAAGTTAAATAAACACCTGAGAAACGAAGCAGATGAAACCTGTTTGCTGTCACAAGTGCCATGGGGGAGCAGCATTCCTGAACCAGAGGGAAAAGGAATGAAACCGCAGGTCTCAGAGGGGAGAGGTGGCTAAATGCTGACCTTTCCCCTTCCAGCCCAGTTGGAATGCTGGCTTAGAGAAAAAAGAAGGGTTGAGGGGTTTTTACTTTTTATGAAACATCTCAGAAATGACCATGAACAAGGCAAAGCTGATTCTCACAGATAAGCCAGGGACCGAGGAAGGTAGTGGTGGTTAGAAGCTGGTGTGTGGTAGAGGAAAGTGTCTCCAGCGTTTAGGTCAATCGACCAGAGCAGAGCAGTGGAAGTGCAATAAGCACATCTGGTGGGAAAAGCCAACCAGTCGTTTTTATTGAGAAGGGACATTTTAAGTCCAGGAAGGGTAGGGATGAAGGAGAGGAAAGAGCCTATATCTGACCTCATAGTCTCCCCCAAACAATTTCTTTTTTAAAAACTTTTTATTTTATATTGGAGTATAGCCAGTTAACAATGTTGTGATAGTTTCAGGTGGACAGCAAGGGGACTCTGCCGTATGTATACATGTATCCGTTCTCCCCAAACTCCCCCAACAATTTCTGAAATGATTGTGACACCAAGTACATAGGTGCCCCTTCACCTCTGCTCTAAAGATGTCTGTTCATCAACAGGAGGAGAAGTTGGTGGCAGAATTCCATGACTTGCAAGGTGTTTGTGACACAGGGAGAAGCAATGTCTTCCCTGAGTTCCGAGGGCCCTGGTGACACTTCTTTGGATTTAAAACTTTTCCTTGAAACTCTTGAGCACTGTGAAATGAGAGAAAAGGTTTATCTTGGAGTCGTAATAGCACCAGCCACAGCCTCAACGGCCAAAGGTTTAAATCCTCTGGAATAATTAGCCTAGAAAATGCAGGAGTCAAAACAGCTCTACAAAATCTGAAGGGAAGGGAAAGATGAAGCCAGAAGGCCAGTAGAATGTGTGTGTGCACATGAAAAACGTTCCTCACCTGTGGTTGTTTGGGGACGGGGGGTGCAATCATCTCTGCGTGTGTCTATGTGACATATTTTTACACATTTAGTACAAATGTGTATTAAGCCGTGGTGGTGGTGGTTTAGTCGCTAAGTCATGTCCGACTCTTGCGACCCCACGGACTGTAGCCCTCCAGCCTCCTCTATCCATGGGATTCTCCAGGCAAGAATACTGGAGTGGATTGCCATTTCCTTCTCCAGGGGATCTTCCCAACCCAGGAATTGAATCCAGGTCTTCTGCATTGCAGGCAGACTCTTTACTGACTGAACTATCTGAAAACAAATCCAGATCAGCTCCTACCCCCAGCTTTTTTTATCCTAAAGGCATATTACATGGATATCCAAAAGTTCTGAACGGACGATCTTAAATACACAAAGCATTTCCCAACTGATCACCATGTGAATGATGTAAACAGTCACCTATAGTACTGAGTCGCCCTGTGTCCTTTTCATGTGTAAGGAATTGTAAGTTATTTGTGGCAGTGGTCTTAGATTTCAGACATTAATAGCAGCAAATTATAGAAGAAAAGCAAGATGGTATGATTCATGACCTAGAAAGAGCAGCTTCTAGTTTCCACTTATCCACTGTGTCACGTGATATATTTCAGAAACTCACTTAAAATTGAGAAAATAAGCCATTCCTAATTGTACTTAAGGAAATAGCTCATTTATGAATCTAAGAAGATTAGACAATCTTTTGTGTGTTTGTTTAGAACCCAGGCCAAATTTTTTTTCCAGAGGCACAAACCTGATTTTCCCTTTTCCTTAAAAGAGAAAAAAAAAAAAAACCTCTCATAAAGTTAGTGTTTTTTTTTTTTTTTTTTTTTAAAGTGGGCTTCGCATGCAATAACCCATTCAAGGACTTTGATGATAGACTCACCTCTGCTATGAGTATGGAATTTTTGCATTTTTGAGATGGATCTTTTTAAAATAAATACACCATTGTATTTTTGGAGCTTCAATTGACTCAATTTTTAAAAAGATGATTTTCCAGCCAGTTGTTTGAATTCCCATAAAACTCAATTTCTACAGGTTAGCTCAAGAAAATTTAAAAAAAAAACAAAACCACCAAGTTCTAAGCATGTTGCTTGAAACTCTTTAACGTTTTCCCAAAGAACTTATAATACATTCCCACCCCCAAACTGCCACTTAGCCCATCTGGGCCCTTCTCACCTTCCTTCATGCACTGCTCTTGCTCCGTGGTCCCCCTGCAGTGACTCAAATGTCAGAGTTCTTTCTTGCCTCACAGTTTTGGGGCTTACTCTTCTTTTCTGCCTGGAAAGTTCCTCCTTGATCTTTGCATGGTTGGCTGCATCAGAAATGTTGTTTTAGATTACCATTCTTTGACCCCCTCTCTAGAGCAGGGGCCCATCCGAGCTCCCTTGCTCTCAAGCCCATCACTGTCTCTCTGTTCTAACTGGCTTCCATTGCAATCTGCCTGGTTATATCTGTTTCTGCCACTGGATTTCAAGTTTCTTGAGAACAGAGACCTTGTTATCTCATGCACCTTTCTCTTCTGTCAGTGCCCGGCAAATAGTAGATGTTCAGCGAATACTTACTGGATGAGTGGATGAATGATAAGACATTGATCTCTATCTATTTTTCTTTCTAGGTTGTTGTGAAACGAAGCCGAGAGAATGGAGTGAAGGCTGAAGGAAACATGGGCTCAACAGAGACTTTTTCCTTCATTTTATTATTATTATTTTTGACTTGTTTGTATTTTAAGATGGGGGGGGTGAGAAGATTTTTTAATGCTTTTGAGAATGATCCAGGAGAGAGAAAGAAAGAGATGATAATGAGGATGTAGCAGAGAAAGAAAATATTGCAGGAAAGAAGTCCTTGTAGTTATGTTGATGTGGTTCAAGGAAAGTGTTAACCATTGCTAGACACGTAGACCCTTTGCCACAGTGAAGGAGGAAGACAGAGAAAGCAAGTCCCAGTATACAGTGCACGGGGGTGTGTGTGTGTGTGTGTGTGTGTGTGTGTTTGTATTGATTTGGGATAGACAGACAAGCTTGTTGCCCTCAGGAATTCCCTGGCAGTCCAGTGGCTAGGACTCTGCACTTCTGCTGCTATGGGCCTGAGTTTAATATCTGGGTCCCTGACTGGGGAACTAAGATCCTTCAAGCTGCACAGGGTGGCTCAAAAAAAACAGAGGGAGGGAGTGTTGCCCTAGTGTGTGTTAATTGCTCAGTCATGTCTGATACTTGTGATCTCATGTGTACTGTAGCCTACCCAGCTCCTCTGTCCATGGAATTCTCCAGGCAAGAATATTGGAGTGGGTAGCCATTCCCTTCTCCAGGGTATCTTCCCAACCCAGGGATCAACCCCAGGTCTCCCGCATTGCAGGCAGATTCTTTACTCTCTGAGCCACCAGGAAAGTCCATTGCCCTACATAGCTTCTAATTTTTTAGGTATGAAACTGGACATACATAAAACAGGACAACAGCTGGGCATGTGAGAGAGGAAAGGGATGTGGAAAGGTTAAGGAGACATGAGATTTTAAAAAATTATCTTAAAAAGCAGAAGAGCAAACTATGTAGGGATGTGTAGAAAGATTGTAGTGCTGCCTGTCCATTTGAGTTTTATCATCATGAGTTTGAACTGAGACAGCTGGATTTGGGGATTTTCTCAGTGCTTGAAGTGGGAATGTAAATTGTTACCACTTTTCTGGAGGGCAGTGTCCTTTGATCGAGCCATTCTATGAATTCATCCTAAAGATAGCTGGACATCTTTTGAGAAGATGTATATACAAAGATGCTCAACAAAAACTTTATAATCGATAGCAAATAACTGGAAAATATCTAAATGTCCAGCAATAGGAGGTTGGATAAATAAATAGAGATATCTGTACAATGGGATATTTTGCAGCTGTTAAAGACGGTATGTCTATGTTCAATGATATGGGGAGACAACCATGATGAGTTACTGAGTGAAGAAAATGCAGTTTTCAGTTCAGTTCAGTTCAGTCGCTCAGTCATGTCCAACTCTGTGACCCCATGGTACCGCAGCACACCAGGCTTCCCTGTCCATCACCAACTCCTGGAGCCTACTCAAACTCCTGTCCATCACGTTGGTGATGCCATCCAACCATCTCATCCTCTGTCCTCTCCTTCTCCTCCCACCTTCAATCTTTCCCAGCATCAGGGTCTCTTACAATGAGTCCATTCTTTACATCAGGAGGCCAAAGTGTTGGAGTTTCAGCTTCAGCATCAGTCCTTCCCATGAACACCCTGGACTGATCTCCTTTAGAATGGACTTGTTGGATCTCCTGCAGTCCAAGGGACTCTCAAGAGTCTTCTCCAATACCACAGTTCAAAAGCATCAATTCTTCGGCACTCAGCTTTCTTTATGTTCCAATATATATTCCATACATGACTATTAGAAAAACCATAGCTTTGACTACACAAACCTTTGTTGGTAAAATAATGTCTCTGCTTTTTAATATGCTGTCTAGGTTGGTTATAGCTTTTCTTCCAAGGAGCAAACGTCTTTTAATTTCATGGCTGCAGTCACCATCTGTAATGATTTTGGAGCCCAAAAAATAAAGTCTGACACTATTTCCATTGTTTCCCCATCTATTAGCCATGAAGTGATGGAACCAGATACCATGATCTTAGTTTTCTGAATGTTGAGCTTTAAGCCAACTTTTTCACTCTCCTCTTTCACTTTCATCAAGAGGCTCTTTAGTTCCTCTTCACTTTCTGCTATAAGGGTGGTGTCATCTGCGTATCTGAGGTTATTGATATTTCTCCTGGCAATCTTGATTCCAGTTTGTGCTTCATCCAGCCCAGCGTTCCTCATGATGTACTCTGCATATAAGTTAAATAAGCAGGGTGACAATATGCAGCCTTGATGTACTCCTTTTCTAGTTTGGAACCAGTCTGTTGTTCCATGTCCAGTTCTAACTGTTGCTTCTTGACCTGCATACAGGTTTCAGAGGAGGCAGATCAGAAGGTCTGGTATTCCCCTCTCTTGAAGAATTTTCCAGTTTGTTGTGACCCACACAGTCAAAGGCTTTGGCATAGTCAATAAAGCAGTACAAAAATAAAATCCCATTTGTTGAAACCAAATGCAACTGATCCTATAGGGTATCCTGGAGCTGGAATGGCCCTCTAAAATTGTTCAGAATCAAAGCAAGGGCCCGGGAAGGGAATGAAATCTTGGGTGAGGCAGATCGCACCCACAGAGGACAATTTCCACTGAGGGACTCAGTTGTGGCCGTCAGTGGCCAGCACTCCCCACAGCCAGGGGAATGAGTTCCTCTATCCTGCAGGTACATCTGAGTAACAGACCACAGCATCCACTAGGGCCTGCCGTTCCTGGTCTGTGGTTACGGAGATCGCCAGAATATCTGTTCACTGTTGTCTTCAGGCTGTGAGAAGCTGAGGTAAAGGATATAAAATTGCTTTGTAAGCCATGGAGCATCATCAGCTGTGATGTGTTGTTGGTCATTATTATCAGTTATGGGTTCCCACCCTGCTTTTCCTCACTTTCCCTAGGCTTAAACAATCTCATTTTCTCTTTCTTATGTTTATTGACCAGAGGAAAAAATAAGAAGAAAAACAGGGAAATATTCCAAAAAAGAAAAGGCCCTCTGGTTTTCTGTCCTGTATATATACAATTCTCAGCAGGTCTTGTCAGGAGTTTGGGCCTCCCCTCATCCACCGCCCCCAGCGCAGAGCTGAGTAGGCTGGACTGTCTGGGTCAGAAGAATGACCCCATGAAGGACTTGAGCCATCTCTTCCTCTCTTCCTCCCTTCCTCCCCCATGAGACAGGGGCCCACAGATTATCTGGGGAATTAGACCAGGGAAGAAAAGAAAAGCCACCTCTGGCAACTGCATTTCCTAGTAGCAAGGGGAGATTGTGAGGAAAAAGTTGAAGCCCAAGGGAAATTCTGAGACACGGTTTGCAGAGACCACAAACACCTTCTTGTGGAGAATCAGTGGAGGGAAAGCAAAGAAAACTGAGAATATCTTTTATAACTCTTCTAAGATTTATCCCCCCATGCAGCTAATCGACATCTCTAGAGAATGTGTGTGGTCACAGAGTTGAAGGGTTGAGCAAATTGCCTCCCTGCCTCCAGATGGTTTTAAATGGTAGCAGATAAGAGGAAGGCTCACTGCCCCACAGCCTCCCCACCCCCACCCCCACAGCCAAGCTTTTTCTGTCACTAGTCCTGGAACAGTGAGGGTGGCTTTTCAGACCCAGGGAATGCCTGCAGGCTGACACCAAGAAGGAGACATTTGTCGTTTTCCTAAAGGGTGAAGCAAGCCCATCCTTCCCCGCCTCCCCATTCTGGTTCTGAACCACTCAGAAATACTGAAACAACACACATAGGGGTTCCTGGCAAATAATAGACTGCAACTGAGCAGAGAGAGAACAAATCCAGGTACAAGAAAGGAGAAAATGGTCGCTCCTCCCAGAAACACTCACAAGAAAGACAGCACACAGGCAGCCCTGCACTGCGCCCCAGTGCTCAGTAAAATACTGGTGTCTTGGGATTTGGGGGGTCGTAGGGCACAAGTCCAGATCTAATCAGTTCTACTTATATCTTGAGCCAAGCTTATGAGTAAGTGCATTATCCTGAATGTCTGACTGGGTCCACACTGACAGGGAACACTAGAGCAGCACTGAAACTCATGGGAATGTGGGAGCCCATTCAGAATACATCCTTAACTTAAAATAGTCCACAGTTTCTTTATTGTTAACATAAAGAAAACAGCACATTAAGTAGGACCCCAATTTTGAAATACAGCATAAAGAACTTTCAATCTGCCAAGACCGGAGTGCCTTAGATGCAAAATACTAAATGTTTCTCTCTGTGATGGAATTATTTTTTTCTTATGCGTTTCTGTGTTTTCTGTTTTCTTTCCCTGCCCTGATCAAATGTTTCTACTGCAATTTGAGAAATAAAAAGCCAGAATAGTTTGGTGAGATGAGCTGGTTTCATGATTGTGAGCACCTGTTCACAAATGTATATGCACACACATACACAGTATGAATGAATTTGTGTGTGTTTCAAAGCTCTAGGTTCCTCCTTCTATTTCAACCAGGATTCCTTTTGTCACTGGTGAGTTCTCAAACCCAGTGTAACTTCAGCCCACATTTCTGGGGAGACAGTCTCCTAGTACTGCTACCAAAGTAGCTAGTACCTTCCACCAAGGTTTCTGGAAAGTGGCCCCTCCCAGTTCCTCTCCCTCGAATAAGGCCACCAGGGACCCTTCCTTTGGTCTCCACCATCACTCTCAGAATGCGGAGAAAGAAGTGAAGGGAAGGAGCAGGATCGTTTGCTGACCTACAGCTCTTCGCAAATGCCCTTTGGCAGAAGGCTCACACGTGGTGTGACATTCTGTAGCAGTTAGAAGACCTCCAGTGAGCTTGACCCAACCCCGGATGAGCTCCAGGGACAGGAGCGAGGAGAGGCCTGCCGGCCAAGTTCCCTCTGGCTGTTAGCTGAGGGTAAAACAGGGACTAACTGCCTGATTCTGCAGACTTAAGTTTCATCCTCACTTTCAGAGATCTGGATTTCTTCTGACATTGCTTCCTTTCCTCAAAGGTTCCTGCCAGCCCTTTTGTCTCAGCATCTTAAAAGGCTTAAATGAACAGTGCACTAGGCCAGGGCTTCTATGTTTACATTCTCCTGTGCCTGTTCCCTCTGTGTCCTGGTGGCGCTGCTCCCATTCTATTGTTATTCTCTTTGTTACAGCCCATAAACTCTGTGCTGCCAGGGCGTTGTCTTCAGGGGCTTAACTCGAAGCTTCACCACACACCTGTAAATGATTAATAAGCAGTGTTTGGTTAATAAATAACATTCAGGTCTGATATTAATAACAGACTTCTTCAAGCGCGACACAGCTGGTGATGATTTAGTGACACAGGGTCACCTTAGTTTTTTGGAGCATTAGCTTGGAGGAGAGACTGAATGCTGCCAGATGTCACCAAGCTAAAAAAAATAAATAAATAAACATATCTGGGTCCTGAGAGAGAACCCTGGAGGATATGCACACGTGCGCACGCCCCCCACCCCCTGCCCCCCACACACAGGGAAGGAGACTCCTGCTCTTCTCAATGTCATATCTATTGTTGCCTCCCAGGATCCTGTGGGCCCATCTCACGCATTACGACCTTTCCCATCCCTAGAGTGAGCACATTTTCTGAGCTAAAAATCAGTGTTCACTGGTTGGCCATGAGTCAGAAATTCAGAATGGTCTGGAAAAGTTGGGGAAAATAGGTTTCTCAATAGTGAGGCATCCAGCAGCCTTCCTTACAGCCATAATTGTTCAGTGGTATTGAAAAACTTACTCAGTGCTAAGTGCTTCCAGAACCTGGAGTTCCAGAGAAGAAAACTATCCTCCCGAAGCTTTGCTCCTTTATGAAGACACTCTGGATGGGAGCTCTATTCCGGCTTATTCAACTTGCAAGCAAATGTTTGACTTTGCTTGGCTATTGTCACAGCTGATGCCCACCCCTCCTCCATTCAATCCCTCCCCAACACAGACATCACTTCTTATTTCTTCCTTTTTAATGTTTTTTTTTAATATTTATTTATTTTTGGCTGTGCTGGGTCTTTGTTGCTGTGAGCAGACTTTCTCTAGTTGCAGCGAGTAGGGTCTGCTCTCTAGTGAGATGCATGGATTTCTCATTGTGATGGCTTCTTTTGTTGCAGAACACAGACTCTAGATTGCAGGCTTCAGCAGTTGTGGTGCACAGGTTTAGTTGCCCTCGAGGCATGTGGAATTTTCCCAAACCAGGGATCAACTCTTCTGCATTGGCAGGCAGATTTTTAACCACTGGACCACCAGGGAAGTCCTTTCTTATTTCTTTCTCCTTATCTCAGTAGAGACTGGTGGTCTTGCTGCTCTGAGTTCCTTCTGCCAGAGAAGGAAGTCCTTTGCTTACTTTCTCCAGATCCTACTCTTGAGTTCAGCCCAGTGGGAAACCTCTCCTGGCTTCAGTGTTCACAGAGGGCCTTCCTCAAGTCAGGCCAAACCTCCCACTTCCATCCGTCAAACCAGCTCTTCCCTCACTCGTGGGTCAGCTGCTTCTCAAGAACCTCTTCTTCATCTCATTGTTCCAGCATGACAGTGACTTTGGACATCTTTCAGCTTTTCCTTGTCATGACCTCCCTGTCATAACTGAAGATCCAGAAAAGCTTCTGTATTAATACGCAGAAAGAGGAATTCCTGTCTTCAGCAGAAGAGCAAGAGGTATAGAGACAGGTATCTAGTCCACTGTGCCCCCAAATGCTGACCTTACAAACAACAGGGGGTAGAAACAGGGTAAGGCTCTAGCCCAGAACCGCTACCTGCTACCTCGTAGGAGGTCCACAGTCTATCTATTTGCAATTCGAAGCCCCTGCAGAATGACAGTACGGTTAATTACTTTCCTCTTTTGAAGACAAGAGACTCTTCTTTAGCAAGAGCAGAGAATTCACAAATTACTGCCCTAATTCCCCTTCCTACCTCTGTGGAATCTCATCCAGCATCGATCTCAAAGAGCTTCTCTTTGCTGCCGGGGAGCAGCCACCGCCAGGAAAACATGCCTGGAGCCTTCCCCTTTCTCTCTTACCTCCTTCCTAGATCCACACCCTTTTCCTTCCCTTCCCACGTGCTACCTCTTCCTTCTCTTAGGAAAGACTGTGCGGTTGATGGGCGTGTTGTCAGGCATCTGAGCTTCTAATTATAGCTCTTTCATTATCAATCTGTGAGTTGGGGAGCAGAACTGTAGCCAATAAGAGACGACAGATTTTCATAGTTCTTCATTTCAGTGTGTCATTCTGACTCCTTTCAATTTAACCAGATGTTTTGCCAGAAATTATCATGATAAAATTGTTTCTCCTTTAGCCCGAACATTCAATTTTGGTAAACTTCCTAGCACTCTTTCCCTGGAGACCTAATAAAAGAAAGTAAAAAATTGGCCCTGACTGGTAAACTCTATCTGGACTGGGACAATGGAAGTACTCGGTTGGAAGCTCTTTTTCTGGCTTCCCCTAAGGGCAGTGACTTTTATCACTGCCATGACACTCTGGGGACCATAGAAGCTATGCCCATGGGGTTCTTCCAAAAGATATTAAGTGCTATGGAGCACAAGTCTTCCAATTCAGGGTGGCTTCCATACCCTCCTGATATGAGTCTCACTACTTTACATCAGAGTCTCACCTGGGGCCGAGGAGAATAGCTTGTGGAAATAGAGGGATGGTTTTGTGGTCAGCTGCTAGGTCCTGCAGGAGAGGAATGCCAGACGTGTGTAGCTGGCTCACTCTGCGTCTTGGCCCATGCTACCTTCTGAGTCAGATGGTGTCCCATGTGACATGGCAGT
Organism: Aepyceros melampus; assembly: GCA_006408695.1. Classification (NCBI taxonomy): domain Eukaryota; kingdom Metazoa; phylum Chordata; class Mammalia; order Artiodactyla; family Bovidae; genus Aepyceros; species Aepyceros melampus. The sequence goes on from SJXQ01012121.1 coordinate 83,499, forward strand.
CTTATGAGTGACCATGTCTCAGAGAGCCTTAGAAGAGCTCCTGGTGGGCTCTGTGGGTGGGGATTTGACTTGCAGTGAACAAGAGCATTTGCCTGTGAAGCTGTCTGCATGAGTCAACAGTCCAGTCATATGAACGAAGGGGGTCAAAAGGTACAAATTTCCAGTTATAAAATAAATAAGTCATGGGGATGTCATATATAGTTTCAGTTTTGCAAGACGCAAAGATTTCTGGAGATTGGTTGCACAACAACGTGAATGGACTTAAAACTCCTGAACACTTGGAAATGGTTAAGATGATAGATGTTATGTGTATTTTACCACAGTTGAAGAAAAATTGACAGATTCCTCTAATGTCACACTTAAATCGTGTTTTCAATGGCTGGGCTAATGCTAATGTTTCTAATTTTTACTATTAGTAGTATAGGAAGATTTCTGTGTCACTTTTCCACTTCTGTCTTCCAGTTGTGGTTAAACAATCATCTATATTTCACTCCTTATCATTTGACCAATTGACAATGTTAGCCACAAGTCACCACAACTTCCCATCAAAGTGGTGACTGTGCCCCTCACTAATGTGAAAATGCAGTCTAGGAGTCGACTGGGGAACGACCAGCTTTACCTAGAAGAAGAAGGAAGACCCTCTCCCTGAGGCCTTCTACTTCTTGGTAGAGCAGTTGGGAAGGGAGGCAATTCTAGGTACCATTCTTATCCTATCATTCTTCCAGTCAGTATAGTTTCAGAGACCTTTTTTCTATGAAAAGAAAGATCTCCCAATATTTACAATACTTGAGGTTAGAATAAATAATCTTTTATGAGATAGAGCACTAATATCTTGCTAATAAAAGCTTCAACTCCTAATCCTTTGTTATTCTCTTAAAAATATATAACATCAACAGTGCAATTAAGGCTAAAATTTCTTGCATAAACTCATGTACCCACTTAGGAATGTAATAGAGCAGTTTGTGAGAGTCACTGAATGATTTTGTTTTTGGTAAATCATGAGGTCAGAGAACACTAAGACCAAAACAACTTTAGAGACCAGCTGGTTTAGAGACCAATGCTTCTCAACCATTACAGGGTCACAGACCTCTTTGACACTCTGACAAAAATTAGAGCATTTTGATCCTATGTTATTTTCCACAAAACTTTGACTTACAATTTACAAGAGTTCTTGTAATTTTCAAGAGTTGCAAGAAACTTACAATTTTCAAGAGTTCATGGATGCCCAATCTCCACCCTTAACTTTTCTTCATACATTGAGAATTCCTGCTCTAGTCCCACCCTGTAATTTGGAAATGAGGTTTCTGAGAAACACCACATGTGAAGAAGCAGCCTAGCCGAGCTGGATGCTGGAGAGAGATGAAATCCCATCAGCTTGATACTGTGTCAGAACTAGCCCTGGTAAAACACAGGCCCAGACTGCACATGTTCTCTATGGAGGATCAGGCTGAGTAAGACAGTAACAGCCGCCTCTTGGAGCTCCAGCTCTGTGGGGGGAACCCAGTCAGAATGAGCAGCCATGAGAAGCAAGACTGAGAAGGAAGAACAGAGTAGTTGGCCATCCAGGGACAGTCAGAAGAGTGTGGAAGTGACCCATGGACTGAAGAGAGATGATTCCGCGGGCAGCTGGGCAGGAGCATGGACTGTGACCCAGGAGTACAGAGAAATAATGGTCAAAGTCGCCGACGGGCAACGATAGGTGTAGACCAAGAATGGGGCATTATAGAGTTGCAGAAAGAAGTCTGGATTATTTGTGAGATCCCTCCCTGGGAACTTCTAGGAAACATCACTAGTAAGGGACTAAAAGAAGACTGGACTTCCAGTGTGGTGGATAGGAGCATTGCTCTTTGGGTTCTTACTACCAATGGGATGGTTTGATTTGGCAGGACACAAAGGTGTGAAGAATCAATTATGGTCCGTTTTTGCTTAAATTCCCAACTGAAATGTGGCAGGAGTCAAACGGACACTCCAGTTAAGACTCTTGCAGCTGCTGCCCGGGGAGCACTTGTGGACTTTATAACAGATTATTATAAATCTGCCTAAACCTCAGTTTTTTCATCTACAAAATGGGATCACGAGATCAGGACCTATTGAGCACTATATTTCTTTCCAATGCAAAAAAAATCTGACTCTGTCACCAATCGGAAAGCCAGAGTTGGGCTGTTCCAGCTCAGCAGATTTAAATGAGTCATTTCTGAATTGCTGGCCTAGCCACTATCGTCTTCAGTCACATATTCCTTTGGGACATTATTATTTTGGAAAGTTGGGAAAGGGAGGATATAAGAAGCTGAAAAGAAACCTATAAGAGATTATTTAAAAAAACATTGTCTATAATTAAGAAAGAAAATAAAAAGACGATAATCAGGATTAGGGTTATAGTTCAAGTTGACTGATTACAAGAGTGTACACGACTGGAACTGGGTCTCACCGGGTAGGGCAGGTGGTCTTCAAGACAGACCCTTCAGTGTTCGCAGCCGCCGCCGCACCGCTGTCGCTCTCCAACGCCAGCGCCGCCTCTAGCTCGCCGAGCTCCAGCCGAAGGAGAAGGGGGGTAAGTAAGGAGGTCTCTATACCATGGCTCGTACAAAGCAGACTGCCCGCAAATCGTCCGGTGGTAAAGCACCGAGGAAGCAACTCGCTACAAGAGCCGCTCGCAAGAGTGCGCCCTCTACTGGAGGGGTGAAGAAACCTCATCGTCACAGGCCTGGTACTGTGGCACTCCGTGAAATTAGACGTTATCAGAAGTCCACTGAACTTCTGATTCGCAAACTTCCCTTCCAGCGTCTGGTGCGGGAAATTGCTCAGGACTTCAAAACAGATCTGCGCTTCCAGAGTGCAGCTATTGGTGCTTTGCAGGAGGCAAGTGAGGCCTATCTGGTTTGCCTTTTTGAAGACACCAACCTGTGTGCTATCCATGCCAAACGTGTAACAATTATGCCAAAAGACATCCAGCTAGCGCGCCGCATACGTGGAGAACGTGCTTAAGAATCCACTATGATGGGAAACATTTCATTCTTAAAAATAAAAAAAAATTCTCTTCTTCCTGTTATTGGTAGTTCTGAACGTTAGATATTTTTTTTTCCATGGGGTCAAAAGGTACCTAAGTATATGACTGCAAGTGGAAAATAGGGGACAGAAATCAGGTATTGGCAGTTTTTCCATTTTCATTTGTGTGTGAATTTTTAATATAAATGCGGGGACATAAAGCATTAATGAAAGTCAAAATGTTTCAGTGAACAAGTTTCAGCAGTTCAACTTTATAACAATTATAAATAAACCTGTTAAATTTTTCTGGACAATGCCAGCATTTGGATTTTTTTAAAACAAGTAAATTTCTTATTGACTGCAACTAAATGGTGTTTGTAGCATTTTTATCATGCAGTAGATTCCATCCATTCACTATACTTTTCTAACTGAGTTGTCCTACATGCAAGCACATGTTTTTAATGTTGTCTGTCTTCTGTGCTGTTCCTGTAAGTTTGCTATTAAAATACATTAAACTATAAAAAAAAAAAAAAAAGACTGACCCTTCAGAGGCTGCAGCCCCATTTCCCCATTACGCACAGCATGGCCTCATCTATGTTCAGTTTAATTCCCAGGCTAGGGTGGGGGCATCATATGTCTACTGCAGCAACATGGTCAAGCCTGACATTTGCCCGTGACTATGTCCACGGAGACAGACTGTCCCTTCCTCTGGCTCTCCTAAGGATGGGGAATTTTCCAGAAGCCCCAGCAAACAATGGGGTGTAGGATCATGTTGGCTATTTTATAGACACGGTAATTAAGCTAACAATTGGGTCAGAGCTGGGAACAAAAACCTTACTCGTTAGAATCCATAATTTCTCTGTGTATGTTCCAGCCTTCCCAGGTGGTGCTGGTGGTAAAGACCCTGCCTGCCAATGCAGGAGACATGTGAGATGCTGGTTCAATCCCTTGGTCAGGAAGATCCCTGGAGGGGGGCATGGCAACCCACTTCAATGTTCTTGCCTGGAGAAACCCATGGACCGGGTGGGTTTCAACCCAGCACCAGGCTACAGTCCATGGGGTCACAAAGAGTTACACGCTACTTGGCACGCAAGCAAGTATGTTCCAAAAGGTTTAAATTTGGGGCTTATTCTTTTGTCCAGACAGTCTTTTCTAGGGATTAAATGGGAAATTTATGAATTGGGCAAAAAGGAATAAAGAGTTGGAGATAACAATATTTATCATGGTGTTTGTGTGTGAAAAAGACAAACCTTCCAAGAGCCCAATAATATACAGCTAGTTAGATCAATTTTGGCACATAGATACAATGGAATATCATGCAGCTATTACAGTTTTATCGTGGAAAAAAAAAAGCAGTGGCTCCAGTAATGTTCACAATATACTCTCACAGTAAAAAGCAGGCTATCCTGGCACTCTAGAACCCATGACGGCAACTACTGAAGCCCACGCGCCTACAGACTATGCTCCTCCAACAAGAGAAGCATCACAACTAGAGAGTAGGCCCCGCTTGCTATAACTAGAGAAAGCCTGGGCACAGCAACGAAGACCAATTGCAATCAAAAATAAAAAAATAAATGAAATAATTAAGTAATTTAAAAAGCAAGCTAGAAAACTGTTGTAAAGGAAAATCAGATCTAGATAAATGCAGAGGTGTAGACACCCACCCGAGAAGGCAGTGGCATCGCACTCCAGTACTCTTGCCTGGAAAATCCCATGGATGGAGGAGCCTGGTGGGCTGCAATCCATGGGGTCAGGAAGAGTCGGACACAACTGAGCGACTTCACTTTCACTTTTCACTTTCATGCCTTGGAGAAGGAAATGGCAACCCACTCCAGTGTTCTTGCCTGGAGAATCCCAGGGTGACTATGCTCCTCGCAACAAGAGAAGCATCACAACTAGAGAGTAGGCCCCGCTTGCTATAACTAGAGAAAGCCTGGGCACAGCAACGAAGACCAATTGCAATCAAAAATAAAAAAATAAATGAAATAATTAAGTAATTTAAAAAGCAAGCTAGAAAACTGTTGTAAAGGAAAATCAGATCTAGATAAATGCAGAGGTGTAGACACCCACCCGAGAAGGCAGTGGCATCGCACTCCAGTACTCTTGCCTGGAAAATCCCATGGATGGAGGAGCCTGGTGGGCTGCAATCCATGGGGTCAGGAAGAGTCGGACACAACTGAGCGACTTCACTTTCACTTTTCACTTTCATGCCTTGGAGAAGGAAATAGCAACCGACTCCAGTGTTCTTGCCTGGAGAATCCCAGGGATGGGGCCGCCTGGTGGGCTGCCGTCTATGGGGTCGCACAGAGTCGGACTCGACTGAAGCGACAGCAGCAGCAGCAGCAGCAGACACTCACATTTTCATCAGTGCTCATCTTTGCATAGTGGAGAAAGGATGATTTTCATTTCCTACTTTGTACTTATCTTTATTTGCTAAATTTATTTAGTGAGAATATATAACAAAGGATTTCTTTGGTGGGAACATTATAATCAGAAAAAAAAAACGTTTGTTAGTTTTAAAAATATTGTCATTTAATTGTCTTTCACCAGAGCACTGGTGGTCACTGTGTTCACTGTACCCATAGCCAATGAGTGAAGCATCATATGTACATCGAGGCTTATGGGGGAGAACAAAAAGCTGCAGATCCTTCTTAACTCAGCACTTAGGATATTAGTTATTTCTGAAGTTTGAAGTTTCTGGCACAGAGTCAGTGCCTAATAAATACTGGGCAAGTAAAGAGCAGTTAGGCCATGAAAAATGATTGGAAAATATTAAACAGTGAAATTATCAATTTATGAATGCTCAGCACAACGCCTTCTACAAATTATTTTTGGTAGAGGACAGAATGAGTCTCACACACTCTGCTTTTTCTGGAATCATTCCTGGCTCTCCTGACCACCCAAGTCTTATGGAGCTCTCCCACATTTATCCCTGTTGTCACAGAGGAGAAGCACTTTCTATTCTGTTGACCTTCCAGGCTCTGATGAGTCTGTCTCCTGCACATACGGAAAGTACCCAGGAAACAGCATGACGAAAAAATTCACATTTTCAGTCTCAAAGTAAAGCCCCAAAAGAAAAAAAAAAGCCCAAAGCCTGATGGATTTTAAGGACCAAAGTTATTCAGGTCAGAAGCTAAAATGAGGTGGCCCACCCCACATTCTTTAAATAGGTGAAGGTTGGAGGTTGCCAGGTCCTGAGCAAGCATCATTACAGAAGAGCCATCAAGGGTAGCCCACTGTCTACTCTGTTAAGACAACAGCCCCTCATAATTAGAAACAGCTTTAGTCACATGCCAGATGGTCCATGCTTCTCTTCCAATTATTTTCAGAAACATCACAAAGAACCATTAGTGACAGTGTGAAATGTACTTAAAAAAAAAAAAGTTGTCCAACCTTATGAGTTCAGTCTGATATGAAGATTATAATCTGTTTATTCCTAAGAGTTGGGTGTTTTGGTTTTTTTTGGCAGGATGAGAATCTTTTTGACTTGAACTTTTATTAATATCACCAGAAATACCAAAACCACATATCTGGTTTAATCACAAAGAACAGACAGTCTTACAAAAATTTAGCCAAATATCTTCTTATATCACACACACGAGCATGTGCGTGCGTGCGTGTGCACACACAAACACATGCTATCGTATATATCCTGAGCACTTCCCAAGAAAAATACGGACAATCAGAAGTTCTGGGGAGCACAGGGGCCATATGATGAGGTAATAGTTCTGAACTCTGTGCTGGTCAGACCACTAGGGAATATAAAGTCAAGTTCTGGAAACCGTATTTGGAAAGGAAGGCTTCCCCAGTAGCTCAGCAGTAAAGAAGCTGCCTGCAATGCAGGAAATGCAGACAGGAGACGTAAGTTCAATCCCTGGGTTGGGAAGATCCCCTGGAGAAAGGAAGTGGCAACCCACTCCAGTATTCTTGCCTGGAAAACCCCAATCCATGGGATTGCAAAAGAATCCAGACACAACTGGGTGACTAACAACAACAGACAAATTAGAGAAACTCTAAAGACATTGTACAGGAGATAGGGATCAAGACCATCCCCATGGAAAAGAAATGCAAAAAAGCAAGATGGCTGTCTGGGGAGGCCTTACAAATAGCTGTGAAAAGAAGAGAAGGGAAAGCAAAGGAGAAAAGGAAAGATAAAGGCATCTGAATGCAGAGTTCCAAAGAATAGCAAGAAGAGATTTTAAAAAAGCCTTCTTCAGTGATCAATGCAAAGAAATAGAGGAAAACAACAGAATGGGAAAGACTAGAGATCCTTCAAGAAAATTAGAGACACCAAGGGAACATTTCATGCAAAGATGGGCTCGATAAAGGACAGAAATGGTCTGGACCTAACAGAAGCAGAAGATGTTAAGACGAGGTGGCAAGAATACACAGAAGAACTATACAAAAAAGATCTTCACAACTCGGATAATCACGATGCTGTGATCACTCATCTAAAGCCAGACATCCTGGAATGTGAAGTCAAGAGGGCCTTAGAAAGCATTGCGATGAACAAAGCTAGTGGAGGTGATGGAATTCCGGTTGAGTTATTTCAAATCCTGAAAGATGATGCTGTGAAAGTGCTGCACTCAATATGCCAGCAAAGTTGGAAAACATAGCAGTAGCCACAGGACTGGAAAAGGTCAGTTTTCATTTTAATCACAGAAAGAAAGGCAATGCCAAAGAATGCTCAAACTACCGCACAGTTGAACTCATCTCACATGCTAGAAAAGTAATGCTCAAAATTCTCCAAGCCAGGCTTCAGCAATACGTGAATCGTGAACTTCTTGATGTTCAAGCTGGTTTTGGAAAAAGCAGAGGAACCAGAGATCAAATTGCCAACATCCGCTGGATCATGGAAAAAGCAAGAGAGTCCCAGAAAAATATCTATTTCTGCTTTATTGACTATGCCAAAGCCTTTGATTGTGTGGATCACAACAAACTGTGGAAAATTCTGAAAGAGATGGGAATACCAGACCACCTAACCTGCCTCTTGAGAAATCTGTATGCAGGTCAGGAAGCAACAGTTAGAACTGGACATGGAACAACAGACTGGTTCCAAATAGGAAAAGGAGTATGTCAAGGCTGTATATTGTCACCCTGCTTATTTAACTTATATGCAGAGTACATCATGAGAAATGCTGGACTGGAAGAAACACAAGCTGGAATCAAGATTGCTGGGAGAAATATCAATAATCTCAGATATGCAGATGACACCACCCTTATGGCAGAAAGTGAGGAGGAGCTAAAAAGCCTCTTGTTGAAAGTGAAAGAGGAGAGTGGAAAAGTTGGCTTAAAGCTCAACATTCAGAAAATGAAGATCATGGCATCTGGCCCCATCACTTCATGGGAAATAGATGGGGAAACAGTAGAAACAGTGTCAGACTTTGTTTTTTTGGGCTCCAGAATCACTGCAGATGGTGACTGCAGCCATGAAATTAAAAGACGCTTACTCCTTGGAAGAAAAGTTATGACCAACCTAGATAGTATATTCAAAAGCAGAGACATTACTTTGCCGACTAAGGTCCGTCTAGTCAAGGCTATGGTTTTTCCTGTGGTCATGTATGGATGTGAGAGTTGGACTGTGAAGAAGGCTGAGCGCAGAAGAATTGATGCTTTTGAACTGTGGTGTTGGAGAAGACTCTTGAGAGTCCCTTGGACTGCAAGGAGATCCAACCAGTCCATTCTGAAGGAGATCAGCCCTGGGATTTCTTTGGAGGGAATGATGCTAAAGCTGAAGCTCCAGTACTTTGGCCACCTCATGCAAAGAGTTGACTCATTGGAAAAGAGTCTGATGCTGGGAGGGATTGGGGGCAGGAGGAGAAGGGGACGACAGAGGATGAGATGGCTGGATGGCATCACTGACTTGATGGACGTGAATCTGAGTGAAATCCGGGAGTTGGTGATGGACAGGGAGGCCTGGCGTGCTGCGATTCATGAGGTTGCAAAGAGTCGGACATGACTGAGCGACTGAACTGAATTGAAAGAGTGAGCTTAGCATGACCAGCATGGTCTTTAGGCTTCTTTAGAGCAGAGTCTGGCTCACACCCTCTCTTCTACCCACTGTCCCTTAGTACAGTGTCTTATACAGAGAACATGCTCAAAAATATGTGCTGAATGGATGAAAGAGTAAATGAAGCCATAATTTATGCTTAATTTTTGAAGAAAGTATATACGCTTAGTCTGGAAATTAAAAGCCATGAAGACTTGACGGCTCATTTCAAATACCTGAAGCGTTCTCATAGAGAATGGGGCAAGAATTTGTTCTCTCTTCTTCTTAAGACACTTAATCCTTGGAAGAAAAGTTATGACCAATCTAGACAGCATATTAAAATGCAGAGACATCACTTTGTCAACAAAGGTCCATCTAGTCAAGGCTATGGTTTTTCCTGTGGTCATGTATGGATGTGAGAGTTGGACTGTGAAGAAAGCTGAGTGCCGAAGAATTGATGCTTTTGAACTGTGGTGTTGGAGAAGACTCTTAAGAGTCCCTTGGACTGCAAGGAGATCCAACCAGTCCATCCTAAAGGAAATCAGTCCTGGGTGTTCATTGGAAGGACTCATGCTAAAGCTGAAACTACAATACTTTGGCCACCTGATGCAAAGAGCTGACTCACTGGAAAAGACCCAGATGGAGGAGAAGGGGACGACAGAGGATGAGATGGTTGGATAGCATCACTGACTCGATGGACATGGGTTTGGGTGGACTCCAGGAGTTGGTGATGGACAGGGAGGCCTGGTGTGCTGAGGTTCATGGGGTCGCAAAGAGTTGGACACGACTGAGCGACTGAACTGAACTGAATTTCTTAGACCAGAACTAGAGTGACTTTGTGAAAACTTCAGGAAGGCAGTTTTGACCCAGCATTATTATTGATTTGTCTATCTACTTTGAAGAAGTATAGGATGTTTGGGTACAGTCCTGATACTCAATTTTAGTTTTTAGTTTTTAGGGAGCATTTTAAGGATATGGAAAGAGAAATTTGGGCTTATGACCAACTTAATATCTTGATCATGAAATCTTTACTGTGTGTGGTGCCAGACGATGCCAAAGGCCGGGTGGGTAAGTTAAAAAGGCAGGACTTCTTCCCTTTAGAAGCTTATAGTTTATTCAGGAGTGCAGACAGGTAAGCAGGTGGTCACAGAACCACAAGGTGAGAAATATGATGGTAGGTTCAGGCACCTAGAGCAGGAGGTGCCCAGGGACCCAGGAAGTTTAGATCCGAGTGGCAGTGAGGGGATGAGGGTGTCATTCAGCATGCATAAAGGCCAGGGCACAGGAGAATGGCCTCAGGAGGGTCTGCTGCTCACCTGAACCCTGCATCTTTAAACCAGTCATACTTCCCACTTGTAGCTCTATTCACTCTTGGCCTGGGGCATTTCCTCCTATTTTAGCCTTGGTGGCTGAGTTTTGCTTTTTAGTTTCTGATTTTCATTGTTAGGACTTATTATGAGGCTTGGTGCTTATCTCATTCCTCCTCCCAGCCCATCTCTGAGGAAGGTGAGCCTTCAGTAGACATGGAGCTCTCCAAATAGAGGGCAAACTTAGGATACCTGGTCATTACTGCCAACAGGAACACTACACGTGGGCCAGATGCCCTGTGCCTAAATCAACAGCCAAGCCTCCCTGACACGACATACAGCCCGACCAGAATGACACCTGAAAAGCAGCAGGATGATGGAAATGTTCTGGAAGTAGATAGCGGTGATAGTCACAGGCTTGTGAACACAGGCTTGTCACACGGTAACGTGTACACCTTAAAATGGTCAGTTTGGGACTTCCCTGACAGTCCAGTGGTTAAGACCTGTGCTTCCAGAGCAGGGGGCAGAGGTTTGATCCCTGGTCAGAAAAGTAAGATCCCACATGCTTTGAGGCGCAGCCAAATATATAAATGAATAAAATGGTGAATTCTATAGTATGTGACTTGTATCTCAATAATATTTTTTTTCTAGCAACAAGAGATGGCTGCTAGAGGCAGACTGAGCTTAAATCTCTCTGGTTAAACTTCCTGCTTTCCCTGTATTTACTGGAAGGGAAAGGATTTGTCTTTAGACAGAGTATCTTTGACATCTTTAGACATTCCTAAGAATTGACAGCCCTGCGAAGGCATGAAAAAAACATGATTAGTGCTGACTCTATAAACAGTCAATTAATACTTAAATAATTCCCTGTTGCTGGTTTCATGATTTATAATGTTCAGCATGCTTTCACATTTCTCATCATAGGCAGCACTGAGTGGGGAAAGAGCATTTGAGGAAGACCTGAAGCTTTGCCTTGATTTTGAAATTAAAAGAACCTCTGTAACTTCAAAGGCAAAGGTGGGGGCGGAGACACAGAACCTTTGGGTCTCTGTTTTCTCAAGTTTAACATGGGGCGGGGTTGGACTCAGTAGACAGTTCATATCCATGATTCTGTAGATTTCTAACTTTTAAAATCTCCAAAACATCCCTGAAAAGTAAGTTGACAGGAATTACTGTCCCTATGTCACCCACGAAGAAACTAAGGTCCAGAAAGAAGAAGAAATCAAGAACTGATTTAAAGAACTTAGCATTTGAACCAGAACCAGAAGTCAGTTCGCCTGAGTTCTAATCCAGTTTTCTTTCTAATGTTAAAAAAATGTGGACCCTCCGTGCCAGGAATTTACCGTTTAAGTTTATTCAGCTGATGAGAGTTGGAGGCAAGATTGTAGGTTCTTGCAAAAGGTAAGCACTGGAGGTGGGAACACCAGAAAGGGCCTGTCAGTCAGAGCTGGGTCATGGCCACTGTGGAGGAGGAGGTCGGGAGAACTTGTCTGCCAAGGAGTTTGAATTCCCTGGAGCACAAGGAAAGTAGGAGTTGCCAGGAAACCCCAAGTTTTCCAACTTGGCAATTCGTACACAAGTGAGTTTTTATAAGAAATTGCCCAGTTCTTTGGAAACTTCATGTGGTATGAAATATAGCCTTGAAATTCTATATATTAGCTTAGCAAAAGGCAGGAACATTTTGGAATCCCTGGATTTAGGAGATCTGTTTGCATTTTGTTATAATTACGTTCAGCAGAACTGGATAACATGAAATTATATTGCTGAAAACAATTTAATTTTCTGATTTTGAGACATCTTAATAACAAATAAACCCCAAGCAGAGTGAAGGTGGAGTGGAAAATCAATTTATTCTGAATCAGGAAAAATTAGATCTTGGCACTGCACCTAATTGACTGTGTGTCCTTAGACAATTCTCTTAACCTCTCAGGTCTTCAACTTCCTCACTACAAATAAGGAGTTAGAGGAGACCATCTTTAAAGTCCAGCTCAGCTCTAAGATACGGTGACCAATATCATATACTTCACCCTAAATCTTCTCCCTGAACCTTGGTTATTTCTGTCTATTCCAGCCTATTCAAATGGAACCTTCCATGTCACCCCCATTTCTCTTTGTCTAGAATAGAAAGCCTAACCATAGTCTAACGTCACCTCTACTATGAATGTCTATGCTGCTAAGGAAAGTTACCTTGGATGGACCTACTACACTTGACCTTGGCAGGAAAGGCGGTACAGTATAGTGGTTAAAAGCTTAGGCTCCAGAGATAGACAGACTCAGGTGGAACCCTGAGTCTGCCCCATACCAATTACTCTGGGCAAGCAAGCTCCCCATGCTCCGTCCTCAGTGAGCACTCAGTAAAGGTTAGCTGCGTTGGCCTCTGTACTGGAGGTCCAGCATGGCCTTATAAAACCATCACAAGATGGTAAATGTCTGAGAAGAAATTCATCTTTTTTTTCTCCAACACCTCTGGCAAAATTGTTACCCAAAGGTTACAGGCTCACCCAGCCAGCCATGGAAACAAGGAAAGTGATTTATCCCAGAGGAAGAACATCTGACTCAACACGATTAAAATGAATGGCTTAAATTCTTATGAAGGGGTAGAGACAGAGAGAGGTGGGGGATGGGGGAGAATGTAAGGAACAAGAGAAGAAATAGTAGGTAGTGAGGAGGTAAATGAGGAGGTTAACTCTGCTAATTTCTATTTTATGATAAAAGGCATTTCTAAGTTGCCCGCATGCCACAACTACTAAAGCCTGCACCCTCTAGAGCCTGTGCTCTGCAACAAGAGAAGCCACCACAGTGAGAAGCCCTTGCACAACTAGAGAGCAGCCCCTGCTCACCGCAAGCGGAGAAGGCCCACACACAGCAGTGAAGATCCAGTGCAACCAAAAGTAAAGAAATAAACTGAAAAGCTAAAAGGCGTTTCTAAGCAAATTTGGACCATTTTTATCCAGCAGTAGGACTGTATTAACTAACATATTTCCACATCAAGAAATGCATGTGTATTTCCCTGCATGTCAAGTCTATTTAAAATTAGGTATTTCATGCTTTAAAAAATATATATTTTGACATGCACATTCCATCTGGCATTTCTTCATCTCTTCCACATGTCATTGATTTTCTTACCAGCTTCCGACTCAGCGTAGATACTGCACCTGGCAGTTTGGCACCAGCTGCCAGCGGCCTCACACAAACCTGTTCACCACTGTGGGAGGGCAGAGCAACTCCAAGCACCAGGCTAGTCTACACAGGCTTGCGGCTGCCACATCTGAAACATTAAAGCCGCAACAAGTTGCTAAAATGTGAGCTCTGGGCCCAGATGCCCTGGGTTCAGATTTGACTCTGTCATCCCCTAGATGTGTGACCTATAGCAGGTACTTCTCAAAGGCTCAGTGTCTACTTCTGCCGTAAAGGGTGGAGGACTGAATGAGATAGTTCATGGAAAGCATTTAGCCCATGGGCATTCCAGATGGCACTAGTGGTAAAGAATCCACCTGCCCATGCAGGAGATGGAAGAGATGTTGGTTTGATCCCTTGGATCAGGAAGACCCCCTGGAGGAGGGTAGAGCAACCCACTCCACTATTCTTGCTTGGAGAATCCCACAGACAGAGGAGCCCGGTGGGTTACAGTCCACAGGGTTGCAAAGAGTTGGCTACAACTGAAGTGATTCAGCAGGGTGCAGCATGCCCACGGGCAATGGTCAATACATATTTATTAACCATGAATATATGAATATATACGGATGGAGCCTGGGGATATAGGATCTTAGATCGGTCCCAAGTTCAAGGATAGGGGTTAATGGAAACACAATATAAGAGTATGAAGGAGATTAGTTTCAGAGGATCTATACCATGCCCCGGGCCCATGTCAACTTAGTACCTATTTTCTAGTGTAACACACTGAACTGCCAAAGACAAAGGAAAGAACTTTTTGTTATAGGAACATGATAGAAACACCAAAATTGTTATCACTGAGCCACGCAAATTATAAAAACATGAGTAATAGTTCTATTTGTTTGGCCTCAATTAAAAAAAAAAAGTCCTGAAAGAAAAAAATTAATAAAAGCAAAGAAAAACACTGAATGCCATCTGTGGAAGAACCACTAATTCAATATTTTTTCAAAATTTTCTTGTGGTAAAATACATATAACCTAAAATTTACCATGTTAACCCTTTTTTGTGTGTGGTATTAAATGCATTCATATTGTTATGCAGTTCAGTGGTATTAAATGCATTCATATTGTTATGCAACCATCACCACCATACAACGTTAGAACTCTTTTCATCTCTCAAAACTGACAAAGAAATTTTGTACCCATTAAACAATAACTACCTATCTGCTCCCTACCACCCACTCTCAGTCCCTGGGCAATCAGCATTCTGATTTCTCTCTGATTTTGACCACTCTAAGGATCCCACACAAGTGAAATCAAACAGTGTTTCTGTTTTTGTGGCTGGTTTATTTCACTTAACCTAATATCCTAAGGTTCATTCATGTTATGTGTCAGAATTTCCTTCCTTCTTAATGCTGGATAAACCCCATAGTATTCACATACCACATTTTGTTTATTCATTCATGTGTGTTGCTTCTAAGCTATTGTGAATCACACTGCCCCGAACACATATGTACAAATATCTAATCGAGACCCTGCTTTCATTTCTTCTGAGTATATACACAGAAGGGGAATTGCTGGATCATTTTACAACTCTGCTTTTAAATTTTTGAGGAACCACCACACTATTTTCTAAATCCTATTGTTTTTAATCCAATTGTTTTTAATCCTGCTCACTGCCATTGTTTTTCACAAAAGTGGGCTTCCCTTGTGGCTCAGCTGGTAAAGAATCCGCCTGCAACGCGGGAGACCTGCGTTCTTTCCCTGGGTTGGGAAGATCCCCTGCAGAAGTGAAAGGCTACCCATTCCAGTATTCTGGCCTGGAGAATTCTAAAAAGTAGAGTCTCCATTTATACATCAAGCAGTGTGCTAAGTGCTTTTTGAGCCCAGTCTCATATAACATAAGTATATTATATGTGTGCAATGTATATATGTATAAGTATAAATATAAGTATACCTACCTAAAGTAGGTATATTAGTGTTGTGCCCATTTAACAGATGAAGAGATTGTCCAGGTCAGAGAAAGTCAGTAAGATTCTTGTCATATCAGTCTTGTCCTAAGACCAGTTTCTCATCACTGTAGGTGTTGCCTCTGATCTGGGTTGTCAAATCTCAGGGACCTAGTGCCCTGGTTTGGGCAGAAGGGAAAGGTGATGTGCTGAGAAAACTCTAATGCACACCTTTGGCTGAATTGATGCTTTCAAATTACGGTGTTGGAGAAGATTCTTGAGAGTTCCTTGGACAGCATGGAGATTAAACCAGTCAATCCTAAAAGAAATC
Source organism: Aepyceros melampus (assembly GCA_006408695.1). NCBI lineage: Eukaryota > Metazoa > Chordata > Mammalia > Artiodactyla > Bovidae > Aepyceros > Aepyceros melampus. Next base: position 99,173 of record SJXQ01012121.1, read on the forward strand.
AACTCTGAATATTCACTTGAAGGATTGATGCTGAAGCTGAAGCTCCAATACTTTGGCCACCCTAATGTGAAGAGCTGACTCATTGGAAAAGACCGTGATGCTGAGAAAGACTAAAGGCAGGAGGAAAAGGGGCCAACAGAGGATGAGATGGTTGGATGGCATCACTGGCTCAGTGGACATGAGTTTGAACAAACTCTGGGAGATGATGAAGGACAGGGAAGCCTGGTGTGCTGCAGTCCACGGGGCTGCAAAGAGTCGGACATGATCTAGCAGCTGAACAACAACTGAAGCTGGAACAGGGTCTTTGTGCAGAGTCAGGGTGGAGGCCAAAGCTGAATAGAGACCATGACAAAAGCCACAGTTGGGTAATTGTGTCTTTAAAACTGATAGGAGGAGTAAGGTGTCAGTGCGAACCTCGTTTCCCTTACCATGCCACCTCTTAGGCACTTTCAGTAGCTTCCATATCTCTAGAGATACCAGAGACATCTGGAATGATGGTGCACGGTTTAGATCTGAGGCCTCTTAAACAGCTTGATGTTGTGTGGGGTCAAGTGTTTTTGGCCCAAACCATTTCCCCCAAAACACTGCAACACGCCTACCTTCTCATTAGGTGCAGTTCCCATATGGTCTTTCCACCTTCTCTTTAAGATTCAAAGTGCTTTTTACATAGAGATTCTCATGATCCAACCAACTCACCCAAAAAGTCGCGGTGGACAGCTAGTATTATCTTCAAATTATGGACTGAGAAACTGAGATACACAGATAGAAACAAAGCCACTCCACAATTTGGAAAACCATCTGTGATGCTATAAAAATGTCTCACTGGACTCTTGACTACATAGATCATTATTTTTATTGCCCTCTCCCTAGATGAGATGTGGCTTCGTTTGAGAGAGTTGTTTATATTTTGGCAAGCTATTAAGTAAAAGAACCTAATTTCAATTCTCCATTCTGGTGGGTGGTAAGAATAAAGGGAATTTAGTTTAGGAGAAGAGGAAATGATAAGAATGGGGAGGAAATGGTCAACCTAAAACTTTTATTCAGAAGCCTTCTGGCTAATCCATGGATTTAATTTGTCTGACCGCGGGTTGGTGGTTAGATGGAGTGGGTTGAATTCCTAAGCCATGACTGTGACCACATGGTCAAGTCTGGGTCCCACACCTCCCTTTCTGCAGGAATCCGTGACTGAGTACAACAGTTCAACAAGCCGATGCATCACTGGGGTATCAACAAGGAGAAGGCCCAGAAACAGAGGCCAGATAAACAGCTTCTTTCTTTTATCCTTCTTACTGTTTCTTGCTCCCTCTCTGTTGTGGTCATCCATTTTTCATTCCATCCCATTTCCTCTTTTTTCCCTTTCATTTCCTCATTTTGGAACAGTGAGAGGTCACAGTCTTGCTGCCAATGGTTGCAACACCCTCCATAGTCATGGCTGCCAGGAAGCCAGGGTTGGACCCTGTCTAGCAGCCTTAAGGGAGCATTTGGTCTTCAGTGGGAGGGAGTCTGGAATGATGAGGGGATCCTCAGAACTCACGGAGACACTTCACTTGAATTTTGTCACCGACGTCTCTTGTCAAAGATCTGTCGATCTTTTCTTTAATGATTTTCAGGTTTGTGTCTTATGTAGGAAGACCTGCCCAATTCTAAGATTATATATTTAAACAGATACATCATATTTCTCTCAACAGCAATTTGGGGAAGCTGACACACTAGAAATAGGGCTGTCTCTAAAACTTGGAATATATGGGTATTGTGCATGAACTTGGACTCTGAGATTTAGTCTCTCCAGAAAAATGCCAGATTTATCTTTCGAAAAATGCCAGATTTATCCTCGATCCTGCTTTCATTTCATCCCCCACCTCCCACCTACAATACAGCCATCTCATCTTTGGGTAGAGAAGCATTCAGTTGCTAGAATCAGAAACCCACTCAGACTAACTTAAGGAAATGGGGATTTCTTGTACATGTATAAGGCACTATTATGAAACCCAGTTTTGAGAATTACTCTTGGATTACTAAAGAGTCCCAGGCAGCTACTGTTCCTCCTCCCTTTCTCTCAGTTTTCTTTGTCTCTGAGCATCTTCTCCATCTCCTCCCTCTAATCCAGCTTCCTTTATTTGCACGTGACCTAAGAGAGCTACGTGCTTCACAGGATCCTGAGACAGGATCGTATGGATCATATGGATCCAGCGCGCACAGAAAACTAACAACCCCAGACTCTCAGTGTCCCAACTCTAAGAACTATAGAAGGCAGTCTGATTGGTTCCAAGTGGGCCAGATGTCTGCTCCTAGTTCAATTACTGATGGCCGAGGCGTCTGTCACGTGGTTGTCCCTCAGAGACAGCAGGCAAGGTAAGGTTCTTGAAGAAGGGAATGTGGCAGGGAGAAAGTGACTGGTGGTAACTAGTCCAGTTCCCATCCCCATGTTGCTCTGAGACTTCTGTCCCTCTTCACTAAGTAGTCACAGCTGATCGTCTGATTGTCTCTGATCATCCATGCCCCTGCTCATCTCTAAATGGATTCTAGTCTTGCCTATGGCAGGATTGACACCAGATCCAGGATCTTTTGGGAATGGACTGTGTTTCTGTTCATAGAGGAAGTTCTCATCTACAGTTGCATTCTCATGGATGCTGGGAAAGGGAAAAGGCCTGGGCTGCAGATGGAGCAGGATCAGTAATGCCAGCCGCCTTGGCCACAGGGGGACTGTTCTGTGTGGCCACACACCACCACCCAGACCAACACAGCGGATGGGGGAAGAAGGTATGGAAAGACTGTTGCTGTCCACGTCCTGGTTTTCTGCCTACCGCTCATTACTCCTGTCATGTGGCTAGTGGATGTGATGATGGCAATACACAGAAAAAGTTGAATCTAGGAGTTGCTTCTGGAATTCTCTTCGGAGAGTCAGTATAGTCCAAAGAAGCTGACTCCTGAGAAAAGAAATCTTTTTCATTTTCTGCAACCAGACTAAAGATTGGGGTCTACCTAGAAGAAGAGGATATGGAGGGGCCTTGATTGACTTCACAGCCTTTGTGATGCTCTATTTCCTTATCTGTAAGTGAGAAAATAATCTGCCTGGTGATGGAGGATCTTTTGAGATCTCACTAAACTCCAAAATCACGTTGTTATATTAGTGTGATTTATAATGTATGCATAACTTAATCAGCATATCAAAAAGATATTCATTGCTAAAATGCTCTGTGAACAACAACAAAAATACTAAGGCTACATGTTGAGACCAAATCAATATAAAAATGTTGTTAAAATGTCTCTCTTCTCTACTTTGCCTGTCTTTAACCAACCACCTTCCTCCAGAATAGTCCCCTGGAGTATAAAATGCTGCCTCAGCATGAGAGAAATGCATACATTTGTAATGATTCTCCACACGAGAGCTGGTATAGAACCACCACAAAACACAGAGCTGGGTTTGAAAGCATCTTTCCCATGTCAGTTTTAAGTATTGACCCAGACTGCTGTTGCTAACAAAGGAATCAGCACTGATGGCTTTTAAGAAATCAATCATCCTCCTTTGGAAAAGTACGACACAGCAATGCCAATCACCTGCAACAGTTTGGATTTAGATTTTTGCCTCAAGCTGTAGGCATGGTAAATAAACAGAAGCTTAACAGAATTTCAGGTTGTTTGCTATGTCCCAGGTGGCACTAGTCATAAAGATCCTGCCTGCCAGCGCAGGAGACACAGGAGATGAGGGTTCAGTCCCTGGGTCAGGAAGATCCCTGAAGGAGGGCATAGCAACCCACTTCAGTATTCTTGCTAGAGAATCCCATGGACAGAGGAACCTGGTGGGCTACAGTCCACGGGGTCACAAAGAGTCAGACATGACTGCAGCAACTTAACATCACGCACGCCATGTCCTGAGCCACTGTAGACAGAAAGGGTTTGCAGTGTTGTCGTTTGGGCCACCTCTGATTTGAAGGCACAGGTCTGTTTCAGAAAAGTTCTTTTATTTATTTATTATTTTTGGCTATATCGGGTATTTGTTACAGTGCATGGGCTCCTCATTGTGGTGATAGGGCTTCTCTCTAGTTGTGGCGCTTAGCCTTAGTTGCCATGTGGCTTGTGGGATCTGAGTTCCCTGACCAGGGAGAGAACCCAAGTCCCCTGCCCTCGAAGACACATTCTTAACCACTGCACCAGCAGGGAAGTCCCCATCAGGGAAGTTCTAAATCACGTTTGCCCAAAGGTAATCATAGCTGCATCCGCCTCAAAGTGCCTGGTAATCACTGAGCAGTGATTCATTTCACATGAAACAGACATGAATCCCTTGTTCTTTTTATTTTTGTTTCAGTGTGATCCCCAAGTAAAGATTCCTTACTGTGAGGACTGTCTGTTCCAGCTCCACGAATGATTAGATGGGGGAAGATGGAGACACTTGCCCCGAAGAGTAAAGGCTATGACATCCTCGTTGGACCACCCTGGTTTTCTCATCAGAATCAACTGGAAACTTGTGTGTCACTGCTGGTCCCCAGGAAGGTCTTGGACATAAGCTACATATTTGCCCAAGAATTAAAGGGCTTTGGAGTGACAGTCAGAGGATGGGTACCTAGCGCCCCAGAGCCCTGACCCTTCAGACGGGCACAAGAGATCACAGTCCCCTAACTTCTCTGACTTGAAGCATGGCAGCTGCAGATATTCTGCCAGGCTGGGGCCCCGGCTGTGGCGTGGGGCTGCGGTAGCAGTGAGTGGTGTGTGTGCCCTGTGGATGCAAACTGGGCCTAGGACAGGGGAAGGAGTGCAGAGTAGCACTCAGGCAGCAACTTTCAAATATCGTGTCTCTCAGTGTGTCACCAGATACGTATTACTGTCCTCTCTTAAAAAGAAACAGACTGAGCCTCTTCCAGACCCAGAAGACAGCAGCTTTCAGGCGCATGCCCTTGGCACTGTGGCATTCTAGCAGCCATCTTTTTTAGTATTTCTCCTTCAACCTTCTTAACCCTGGCCCTGCCCAGCTGCTCCCCTGATCACTTACCTCCAGGAGACCCATGACCTGTCCACTTGTCTCTGCCCAGGGCCTGCACTCAGGCTGCCCCTTCCCTCTTCCTCCCTGGGCTGGGGGAGCACCCCCTCTTTGGAACCTCTCTTCAGGAACTCACATTCCCACTCAGTTCAGAAAAGCAACACAAGCCAGCATATAGGCCAGTTTGGCAGATATTCTTTTAAAGAATGTCCTTGAAGCTTCCATGTTTCCAAACATTTTCAGCAAGTTTTCATTAAATCGTTTTAAATGTTGCAGCAGAGAGGGCCCTGAAAGTAAATCTGGGGGTACAAAGGAACTCAGACAGAGGCTTCCTTTCACGGGTCTCCTTTTCCAAACAAGTTGAAAACACGAGTCCAGGCAGATAGTATATGAACATGTCCAGAGATGCAAAACACACAGCGAATCTCTGCAGCATCAGAGCAGAGATGAGAGAGGGTGGAAATTACCCTCCAAGTTCATTTGTTAAAGCTCATTATTTACTTTTAAAGTACTGTTTGTGTGGAACCCAAGGACAGGAACATACTGACCCATCCTTCCTCTGGCCGGCTGCCCTCCTGCTGACGGTAAATGTCAACGCCCGGGGTACTGGTAAACCGCCTGGTGGAAGCACGAATTGGAAAAGACAAAAAAAAAAAAAAAAAAATAAGCCTCCTTGAGACGTGAGTGTGCCAGGATCAGGAATATGTAAGATACATTAGTTCGTTAGTGAGTTCCCAGACGCTGCAGATGCTGAGCGTGGGGGGCGTGGGCGGGCGCCACTGACGCACGAGATCGTGTGTGCGGACGCTCCGCCCAGCTCTGGGCGCCCGTCTGGTCTGTGGCACACGTGCTGGGGCCTCCATAAGGCTGGGTGGAGGCCGGGGCAGGACCAACGGCCTGGGATTTGGGGGGACAAAACAATTTCACAGGCGCTCGGAGTTCAGTCAGCAAAACATTGCCTACGGAGCAGTGCCGTGCCGGAGTTGAGTCCTCCAGCTGAGGGCTGGAGGGCTAGAGTTCCCCAAAATCGCGGTGATGTAAGCAAAGAGGGCTCAAGAAGACTAAAAAAAAAAAAAAAAAAATAAGCCTCCTTGAGACGTGAGTGTGCCAGGATCAGGAATATGTAAGATACATTAGTTCGTTAGTGAGTTCCCAGACGCTGCAGATGCTGAGCGTGGGGGGCGTGGGCGGGCGCCACTGACGCACGAGATCGTGTGTGCGGCGCTCCGCCCAGCTCTGGGCGCCCGTCTGGTCTGTGGCACACGTGCTGGGGCCTCCATAAGGCTGGGTGGAGGCCGGGGCAGGACCAACGGCCTGGGATTTGGGGGGACAAAACAGAATTTCACAGGCGCTCGGAGTTCAGTCAGCAAAACATTGCCTACGGAGCAGTGCCGTGCCGGAGTTGAGTCCTCCAGCTGAGGGCTGGAGGGCTAGAGTTCCCCAAAATCGCGGTGATGTAAGCAAAGAGGGCTCAAGAAGACCATTCTTCTTACAAGTTTCTGCAGGTTTTCCTAGGCTGAGGCTCTCAAGATTTTAGGCAAGGGGCTCCAAGAATAATGCAGTTCACTACAGTATGCTTTTCAGGTACCTTGTTTGAGAATCAACATGACATAAGATTTCCCTGAAGTCCTTTTAATGGTGTGATTTTCAGACCTCTTTGGAAACCTGCCTTTTAATAGGGTTTATAGGTGAACGTTTTTAGAACTGCAGAATGCTCATATTCTCTTAGTATAATATCAGCAAGAACCCCTGAAGAAATCAGAGATTACTGGGAGGGAAAATGGCTCTGAAAATATGCCTTTGATTCTGCCATAGCTCTGACACCCTAGAAACATTTGGAGGGTGGAATGGAGCTGGATTCTGTGACTCAGGCTGTGTGGTCTTCCCCCCAGGGGGTCCAGTGCTCTTCCTTACCTCCACTCCCCAAGTTGTGGCAGAGGAGCCCCTTTCAGATTGCCCCACCCTAAATTAATTGCATCTGATTAACCACAGTGTGAAGATGCAGTGGGGGACAGTCAGAGGTCTAGGGTGTCCTTTGCTGTCCCTCGTTAGGTACAGATATTGAAGCCTGGAGTTACTGACAGGATTTGCAGAGAGTTCTACCTCTGCCCTTCCTGATTCTCCAGAGACAGTCTTATCTGATGGGTATCTGGGGAAGTGGAAGGCAAGAGAGGTTTAGCTCTTCTGGGAATCTTTATTTCCTCAGCGTGGATTGACTAAACTCTTCCAGAAAGTTCTATACAGCAAATTCACAATCTCACTCAATGCAATGAATATCAGTGGAGTTGAGTAGCTCAAAAATGGCCACTACTCTGGGCTATATAGGCTAATGCAAGAAAGAGAGGATGAAGGAAAATTGTGTAGCACCACAGAGAAGGGGACAACAGAGGATGAGATGGTCAGATGGCATCACCGGCTCAATGGACATGAGTTTGAGTAAACTCTGGGAGTTGGTGATGGACAGGGAGGCCTGGTGTGCTGCATGCAGTCCATGGGGTCATAAAGAGTCGGACACAACTGAGAGATTGAACTGAACTGAACTGAACAGAGTATCCAAGATATACTGTGTTGGTGTCTGTCAAACCCACTTAGACTTAAAGCTTGGTTCTACCTCTTATATTGAAGTGATCTTGTACTAACTGTTAACAGCACTGGGGACATGGGTTCAATCCCTGGTCTAGGAAGATCTCACGTGCTGAGGGGCAACTAAGCCTGTGCGCCACAGCTACTGAGCCCATATGCCCCAGAGCCCATGCTCCACAACAGGAGAAACCACCACAGTGAGAAGCCTTGCACACAACTAGAGAAAGCCTGCACACAGTGACAAAGACCCAGTGCAGCCAAAAATAAATAAGTACATTTTTAATAAATAAATATATGAAATAGTGCCTGCTGCTGAGTTGCCATGAAGTCTTACATAAAATTACCAGTGGGCAGCCAGACATGGTAGGTGATTGGTGAAAAGTACTTGCTATCAGAATTAATATTGTTAAAATGACTGTACCACCCAAGGTAATCTACAGATTCAATGCAATCCGTATCCAAACACCAGTGGCATTTTTCAAAGAACTAGAACAAATAGTTCTAAAATTTGTATGGAAACACAAAAGAGCCTGAATAGTCAAAGAAATCTTGAGAAAGAGCAAAGCTGGAGGTATCATACTTCTGGATTTCGAACTGTACTACTGTCTTTGGACAGTAATTGAAACAGTATGGTACTGGCACCCAAACAGGCACACATAGATCAAGGGAACAGAGAGCTAAGAATGAACCCACATTTATACGGTTAACTAATCTATGACAGAGTCTAGAATATACTTCTTTAATAATGTTGGGAAAACTGGACAGCTACATGCAAAAGAATCAAGTTGGGCTATTTTCTCACCCCATAGAAGAAAACAAAATCAGAACTTCTCTGGCGGTCCAGTGGTTAAGAATCCCCCTCCCAAAGCAGGAGACACAGTTTCAATCCCTGGTCCAGAAAGATCGCACATGCCACAGAGCAGCTAAGCCCATGTGGCACAACAACTGAGCCCGTGGTCTAAAGCTTGTGTTCCGTGACAAAAGCAGTCACCATGATGAGAAGCCCCTGCTCCACCACTACAGACTAGCCCCCACTCACAGCAGTTAGAGAAACCTTGCCAACAGCAGTGAAGACCCAGTGAGGCCAAATATAAATAAATCAATAAATAAGCTATTTTTTTAAATAAACTCAAAATGGATTTAAAAATTAAATGTAAGACCTGAAATGATGAAACTTTTAGAAGACTGTATAAGCCATGTGCTCTTTGACCTTGGTCTTAGCAATATTTTTTTGGATATGTGTCCTCAGGCAAGTGAAACAAAAGCAAAAATAAATAAATGGGATTATATCAAAGTAAAAAGATTTTGCATAGTGAAGGAAACCATCATCAGAACAAAAAGTCCACCTATTAAATGAGAAAAGATATTTGCAAGTGATGTATCTGGAAAGGGGTTAATACCCAAAATATACAAAGAACTCATATAACTCAACATAAAAATACAAACCACCCAATGAAAACGTGGGCAGAGGGCCTGAATATACATTTTCCTAAGATTTACAGATAGCTAACAGGAACATGAAATGATGCTCAGTATCACTGATCAGCAAGAAAATGCAAATTAAAACCACAATGAGATAACGATAGTGTAAAACCTGTCAGAGTGTCTTTTATAAAAAAAAAAAAGATAGCAAAAGACAAGTGTTGATAAGGATCTGAAGAAAAAGAAACCCTTGTGAGCTACTGGTGGAAATGTAAATTGGTGGCACTATGGAAAACGGTATGGAGATGCCTCAAAACTAAAAAATAGAACTACCAGTCAATCAGGCAATTTCACTCCTGGGCATTTAATCCAAGGAATATGAAAACAGTAATTCAAAAAGCCATATACAGGGGGCTTCCTTTTTTTTTTTTTTTTTGGTGTTCAGGCTTTATCAAGAAATACAAAATTCAAGTTACAAAACAACAACAATGAAAACCCCTCAAAGCTATATATATATTCCTATATTCATTGTAGAATTATTTACAATAGCCAAGATATGGAAGCAACCTGAGTACCTAATCAGTAGATGAATGGATAAAGAATATATATATTACTCATCCATAAAAAAGAATGAAATCTTGCCACTTTTGACAACACTGATGGACCTAAAGGATATTATGCTAAGCAAAGTAAGTCAGAGAAAGACAAATGTTGTATGATTTTACTTATATGTATAGTCTAAAAAATAAGACAAATGCCCAAACATGGAAAAATAGAGTCACAGGTGGTTACCAAAGGGGAGGGGAGAAGGGAGGAGAGAAATAGGTGAGGGAGATCAAGAGGTACAAATTTTCAGTGACAAAATAGCTGAGTCACAGGTATGAAATGTACAGTGTGGGGAATATAGTCAATAACTGTTTAATATCTTTGGTGACAGATGATAACTAGACTCGTTATGATCATTTTGAAGTGTATCAGTTCAGTTCAGTTCAGTTCAGTCGCTCATCAGTCGTGTCCGACTCTTTGCGACCCCATGAATCGCAGCACGCCAGGCCTCCCTGTCCATCACCAACACCCGGAGTTCACTCAGACTCACGTCCATTGAGTCTGTGATGCCATCCAGCCATCTCATGCTCGGTCGTCCCCTTCTCCTCCTGCCCCCAATCCCTTCCAGCATCAGGGTCTTTTCCAATGAGTCAACTCTTCGCATGTATAGAAATATAAAATCATGGTTGTGCACCAGGAACCAACATAGTGTTGTACGTCAATTATCTTTCAAAAACAAACAAACAGACTCATAGAAAAAGAAACCAAATCTGTGGTTACCAGAGGCAGGTTGCAGGAAGTTAATTGAATAAAGGTATTCAAAGGTGGGGGCTCCCCTGGTGGCTCAGATGGTAAAGAATCTGCCTGCAATGCAGGACACCCAGGTTGGATCCCTCAGTCAGGTAGATCTTCTAGAAAAGGGAATAGCTACCCACTCCAGTGATCTTGCCTGGAGAATTCCATGGACAGAGGAGCCTGGCAGGCTACAGTCATGAGGTCACAAAGAGTCAGACATGACTTAGCAACTAACACTTTCCTTTTTTTTTTTTTTTTTTTAGTCAAAGGCACAAACCTCAGCTCAGTGCTCTGTGATGACCTAAATGGGGGTATGGGCAAGGGGTAGAATGGAGGTCCAAGAGGGAGAGGCTATATGTATACATATAGCTGATTCACTTCATTGTACAGCAGAATCTAACACAACATTGTAAAGCAATTATATACAATTAAAAAGTAAGTACTAAGGATGTAATGAAAACATGGTAAATATAATTAACACTGTTATATGTTACATATGAAAGTTGTTAAAAGAGTAAAACCTAAGAATTTTTATCACAAAAGTTTTTTTTCCTATTTTAATTTTGCATCTATGTGAGATGTTGAATGTTCACTAAACTTTCTGTGATAATCATTTCATGATGTATGTAAATCAAATCATTATGCTGTACACCGTAAGCATGCACAGTGCAACATGTCAATTATATCTCAATGAGAGGGAAAGAAAAAAGCTTTCTTCTCTTGGCCTCTGTGGCACAATCATCCCTGGGGTTTTCTTGTATTTCTTGGACACCCTATCCATCTTCCTTAACAGTCATTATTCTCTGTGTGTGCGTGCTCAGTCATGTCCAACTCTTGGTGACCCTTTGGACTGTAGACTCCTCTGTCCATGGGATTTCCCAGGCAAAAATACTGGAGTGAGTTGCCATTTTTTCCTCCAGGGGATCTTCCCAACCCAGAGATCTAACCCAGATCCTCTGAGCACCAGAGTAGTTATTGCCTCTTTCTACAGCACATCAAACTCAATATGTGCAGAACCAACCTCATATAAATTTTAATGACTGATACCACCATCAGTTCAATTCTGCACATCTGAAATATCGGCACCTCATCATTGGTTCAATTCCTGAGTAGGGAAGATCCACTGGAGAAGGCATAGGCTACCCACTCCAGCATTCTTGGGCTTCCCTTGTGGCTCAGCTGGTAAAGAATCCGCCTGCAATTCAGGAGACCCGGGTTGATCCCTGGGTTGGGAAGATCCCCTGGAGAAGAGAAAGGCTACCCACTCCAGTATTCTGGCCTGGAGAATTCCATGGATAGTCCATGGGGTCTCAAAAAGTTGGACACGACTGAGCAACTTTCACTCACAGCATTTCTCTGTTCCTCACCTCCTATATGCATCCCATCTCCAAATTTTGGTGATATTCTCCTCCCCCTGCCCTCTGTTACCATTCCTGCCACCACACCCAGCTTTTAGCTTCCATCTCCTCTTACCTGCATTCCTGAAATAGCTCAAAACTCATCTGTGCACATTTAGTCTGTCCCTGAAAGAATCCATTCTCCACACCATGGCCAGGATGAGGTTTCTGAAATATGAATCTGCAAATATAATAATGCAGATTTCATTCTCTTCCTCTCATTCTCTCTCTCTCACTCTCTCTCTCTCTCACTCACACACACACACACACACACACACACACACATGAGTTTTACAGAAGGCTTCAACTGCTTTCCATTGCCTTTAGGGTATAAAAAAAAAATTACCAGCATGGACTGGCCCTCATCTGACTTACCTTACCATGGTTTTTTGCTCTATACTTTTCTGCCATCTTGGTCCTGTCTCAGCCCTTTAGCTTTCATCCTGCCTCTAGTCCTTCCTTGTGCTCTTCCATTGGCACTAATGCTTGTTCTCTCCTCCAGTTACCTGGCTAACTTCTTTTCTCCCTCCAGATTTGAAATCAATTGTTCTTTTCTGGAGGAAACCTTCCCTGAACCCCTTGACCAGTTGTAATTTTACAATAGTTTCCATGATTATTTAATTCATATATGATACCTCTCTCAAGAAGGAAATGACAACCCACTCCAGTATTCTTGCCTGGAAGCCTGGCAGGCTACACTCCATTGCTGTTCAGTCACTCAGTTGTGACTCTTTGCAACCCCAAGGACTGCAGCACGCCAGGCATCCCTGCCCTTCACTATCTCCTGAAGCTTGCTCAATCTCATGTCCATTGAGTCAGTGATGCCATCCAACCATCTCATCCCTGTCATCCCCCTCTCATCCTGCCTTCAATCTTTCCCAGCATCAGGGCCTTTCCTAATGAGTCAGCTCTTCGCATCAGGTGGCCAAAGTTTTAGGGTCGCAAAGAGTCAGACACAACTGAGTGACTTAATACACACACACACACGATACCTCTGCCAAATTCTAAGCTCCAGAAATAAAAAATTGTGTCTGTTTTTTTTCACTCTTACATCTCTAGCATCAGGCATAGTGTAGATGTTAATACATATTTATTAAAGTGAATAAATCAGTAAAAATTACCCTTCCATGCTTCTCTTTTATAATCATGCTTAAACCTATCTCTATCTTTCTAGCAAATTGTCTAAGCAAAGGTGGATGCAGAAGGGAATGTAGAGCAGGAAGAAATCAAGTTACACAGACACAAAGTAAATTGGTTCATTGCAATTAGGCTTCTTCTAAGAATTCTTTGCTTCTTCCTAGAAGATGAAACTGGAAAATTAAAATTTATATTTTGGCCCCAGGAAGATAAGCTACAAATCATCATAAAAAATATCAATCGTGGGACTTCCCTGGCAGTCCAGTGGTTAAGATCCTGAGCTTCCACTGCAGGGGGGTTGCAGGTCTGACCTCTGGTCAGGGAGCTAAGATCTGCATGATGCATGGTATAGCAAAAAAAAATCAATATAAATAAGTATTTTTTTAAAGTGTCTATTGTTGGAAGTTCCCTGGTAGTCCAGTGATTAGGACTCGATACTTTCCTTGCCCTAGCTTCAATCTCTGGTCAGGGAACTAAGACCCCATAAGCCATATGACATAGACCAAAAAAAAGTCTATTGTTGGGACTGGTGACTCACTTTGATGTTCCTCCCTCCAAGCCATGAAAAGTCTTCAAAAAGGCTCTATCATTAAGGGGATCACAAGCCCCAGGTCTTCACCTGCTCTTTAATGCCTTACTTAAAGCATGAGAAGTTTCCTCTCCAAGGGATTCCTTACCATATTGTCAAGCCTCTGGCTGGGCTGGGCTGGGCTATAGTTGTCTTGGTGGAACAGGGTCAGTGGTTGTAAGAGCAGGATGTGGTTTGGAATTATACTGAAGAGAGTAATCCTGGGGAAGTGAAGGTGATTATTAAGTCAAGTATGAAACAATGATTGATGGCTAGAAATGAGTTGACGTCAACGATTGCTATAGAGATGGTGGTGGCTTCTGAAGGTGGAAACTTGGTATGTGGTTCAGGTGTAAAAAACTGGAGGTGAGGGAAGATGCAAGGGGTGATCCACAATCAGATGACATCAACCTGATGGATGTTAGCAGGAAGGTATCATGGGGCAAGTGAGGCCAGCAAGTGCTAGTCTGAAACAGGAGACAGTATTAAACCAGACAGATTTGAACTTGATTGATAGCCAACTTAAATCCATGCTTGCTCCGTATGTGATGTTCTCTTCCTAATTCTTCTGTGACTTTCGTCATCTTAGACACATTTAAGTAGAAAGACGTAGAAGTAAGTTCTAAGATAACTTGTTAGTAAAGAACTAGAAAAAAAATTGATCTTTCTTTTCACGACCTTCACTCTTCACTAAAATGGAACTCGTAGTCAGGATTTGGTCCTTTAGCAAAAGAAAAAAAACAAAACAAAACCAGAAAATCAAGCATGAACTCTACCCCTTTTTTGACTAAATACTGCCAACTGACACTATTCAGAACTGGAAACTTCCTCTCTTCCCACATGTCAAAGCATATTTTTCAAATGCCATTTGGCCCCTTGATTCCCCTGTTCTCACAAGAAAAGCAAAATGGTCAATAATTCATTTCAACATTCAAATTTAGCTGAAAAACTCTTGATGATTCAGCCCCACAGATGTAAGGTGAAAGAGTTCCAGAGAGTAAGTGGGAGCCCTGAGTTTACCAAGTCTATGACTTTCTTCAAATCTTGCAGAATCACTTGGCCTTTTTTGGAAAGAATAGCCAGCTGACACCTAAGAGACTTTGAGCCGCTAGAAGATGAGGAAGGCTCCCCATGAGGAAGGCAGGGGCAGCTGGGCCCAGGCTTTATTTGGCCAGTCCCCCACCTCCTGCCTGCCCCGTGGCCCTCCTCTGCTCCTCAGAGACATCCGCTGGGTGGGAGGGGCCCCTTGCCAGAGAACACAGTCTGATGTTTTCTGTTCCTGCTGCAGGAAGTCCCCCTTCCCCACCACCCCCACATCCTCAGCCTGGAAACAACTCTTAAGGAGTAGAAGGGGAGCAAGGCTGTGCCAGTTCAATATCCATGATGTGGTTGAAAGCATTTCTGCCTGGACCAGGAAAGGATACTGTAGATTCATTCATTTTAGCTTTACAATTTCTTCAGTATGTGAGATGGCACTAAAAGAATCTACCCTGGAAAGACGAATTCCTGAAGCTGAAAGCATGCAGCTTGCTATCACCACACGAACTGGCTTTGGGTACCTGACTCCAACTTCTTACACTTGTCTCTGCCTGACTTGGCTGCCTCTGCACAAGCCTTCTAACTGATGGTCAGTCACACATGGGCCTGCCTCATAGCCTTCACCTGTCCTGGTCTTGCCTGCGTATCTATTAGCTCCTTCCCTTGCTTCATCTGAGG
The DNA here is from genome assembly GCA_006408695.1 of Aepyceros melampus. NCBI lineage: Eukaryota > Metazoa > Chordata > Mammalia > Artiodactyla > Bovidae > Aepyceros > Aepyceros melampus. The sequence goes on from SJXQ01012121.1 coordinate 114,312, forward strand.
CTCTGCTCAAATGTCAGCTTGGCAGATCGGTCTTTCCTGGCTACTGCACTCGTACCCTTTGCTGTTGTTCAGTCACTCAGTTCTGTCCAACCATTTGAGGGTCCGTGGACTGCAGCACACCAGGCTTCCCTGTCCTTCACCATCTCCCAGAGTTTGCTCAGACTCATGTCCATTGAGTCAATGCTACTATCCAACCATCTCATCCTCTGTCGCCGCCTTCTCCTCCTGCCCTCAATCTTTATCCTACTTTATTTTTCTTCATATACTTTTTCTTTCTTTTAACCTCTTGATATGCTTAATGGTTGGGCTTCCCAGATGGCTCAGTGGTAAAGATCTTGCCTGCCAATGCAGGAAGCACAAGAGACATGGGTTCAATCCCTGGATTGGGAAGATCCCTTGGAGAAGGGAATGGCTACCCACTCCAGTATTCTTGCCTGGATAATCCCATGAAGAGGACTGTAGCTCCTCTGTAGCCCACCAGAAAAGCCTGGTGGGCTACAGTCCATGGGGTCACAAAGAGTTGGACATGACTAAGCAACTGATTATCATGCTTAGTGGTTACATATCTGTGTGTAATGCAGCTCACCTGACTAGAATAAAAGATCCGCGGAAGACTTTGCTGTACCTTCGGTGCATAGTGGGAGTTCAATAGACATTTGAGGAAGGAAGGAAGGGAAGGAAGGAAAGGGAAGGGGTAGGACAGAGGGAGGAAGAGGGAGTGAGACTGGTGTGGTTGGGGAGCTAAGTGTTGTCTATAAAGGTAGACACTGATGCTGCTGCTGCTGCTAAGTCGCTTCAGTCGTGTCCGACTCTGTGCGACCCCATAGACAGCAGCCCACCAGGCTCCCCGTTCCTGGGATTCTCCAGGCAAGAACACTGGAGTGGGTTGCCATTTCCTTCTCCAGTGCATGAAAGTGAAAAGTGAAAGTGAAGTTGCTCAGTCGTGCCCAACTCTTAGCGACCCCATGGACTACAGCCCACCAGGCTCCTCCGTCCATGGCATTCTCCAGGCAAGAGTACTGGAGTTGGGTGCCAAATGTAGACACAGGAGGCACCAAACGAAGTATTTCTGTTCATCTCTCCCTGTACCTGGAATAATTTACTCTGGATGGCAAAGAAATATCTTGATTTTTCATTAAGTCCGTTTCTGGGTTTTGTCTTGTCTTGTCTTTGTCTTTGCTGCTTCTTCTTTGCGGCACGTGGGCTTGGTTGCCACATGGCACATGGGATCTTAGTTCCAAGACCAGGGATTGAACCCACTTCACCTGCACTGAGAGGTAGATTCTCAGCCACTGGACACCAAGGACGTTTCTAAATCCATGTTAAATGAACTGTTGGTGATATTTTCTCTCCCATCACCCAAACCCATGTTAATTTCTGCCTGGCATTAGTCTTTTGTTCTGACTCATGAGCCTGAACTATGAACCCAAACTACTCCCCATCTGCTTCAGGAGAGTAGCCCTGCCCTGCCCCTCAGCCTGACGTCTAGAGAAGCCTTCTGCCTTGCTGATTGGGACCTCCTCCCTTTTTCCTTAGCCCAGTGAGCCGCAGGCTGTGCTGCCTCTGAACCCTCTCCCAGTATCAGCCGATGGGAACCCATGGACTCCTGTCTGCTCCTTAAACTGAATGGTCTTTCCCTTAAGGGCCATCCCAGCTGCCCCTCTGGAGTCAGTCCCCACAGCAACTCAATCTCATACTGATTCCAATCTCTTTCCTTGTTTTTCTTTGCTACTATAGAGTGGATTATCTCATCTTGCATCCAAATCACGATTAAAATTTATAAAAAAGAATTTTTAAATGACCTAGCAATATATACCTCTGAAGACCTTTGGCCTAATTATGTGTCACATCAAGGCAAAAATAAACAAAAGAAAAAAATTTTTTCCACTTAGCTTACTAAAGAGGACTTGGCTGGCCTGGCCAGGGTCCTGATCACTTCCGGTTCCCAAAGACCCTCTTGAGCCTGTCAGATCCAGAGCTGATCCAGTGGACCCATGTGTAGGTCTAAGTTGGGCCAACAAGAGGTGGTTCCCTCTGAGATGCCAGGAAAGCATTAGAGGTCCCCTGGACTCATACCTCTGAGTAAGCTGTGGTTTGCTTCAGCCTCTTTAGAGGCCTGCTGTGACAAGCAAAGCCACCCTGGTCCGTGCAGGTCCCTGGCCCAGACACAGACTCCAACACTGACCTAGAACCAGCGCCAGGTGGCTTTGGCCTGGAGTTTTTCTCAGCTAGACTGACTGCTCTGGGAATTTCCCAGAAAGTCTTTGCCTGAGAAACTCTTTGTCCTTCCCCAGCCCTCCCCAAGCCCAGTAAGATTGTTTATGGAGAAAAGTTGATCGATGAAGGGTGATGTCACAAGCTACATTCAGGCTGTTTCTCTTGAAAGCTAATCACTTGAAACTCTAATCAGGCAGACTGAAATTCAGGGAAGAAAGGGGAAAACAGATAGTTTGGCATCCTTGTTACTAATGGACTTGATGAATGAAATGTCTAGTCATCCAAAAGTCCCCGAATCAAGTCTCCTTGTTCAAGAACAACAGCAACAACAAAAACTGACTTTTCAGATGCAAAGTAGACAATAGAACAATAACAAATGTTGAGTGAATTTCAGTTTATCTTCCATTCTTGCTCTTGATCTGGGCTTTTCTAACATTCAGTATGCAGAACAAGAGAAAACAAGCCATCTAGTCATTAAAAACTGTATAAGCAGATTGAGGAGGAGTGGCCATATTTTAGTAGTTTGCTGAATCATTATCAAATATGATAGAACACCATCTACTTTGTTACAGATTAGATAACGAGTCCCACTTCCAAGAAAGGCTTCTGGTGAGCAAACAGTTTCCCTCAACTTCTCAGTTTCCTTTTCAAAACCCACTTAGCACAGGCCCAGGAGTTGAACCGTCAAGGGGTTCAGCAGTTCTCAAAGCAGAATACAGACTAAAGGATGGAGTTTTAAAAATATTACTCTGGGAACAGATGTATGGCCTGGCAGGAAGAATGCCTTCTTAACAGTTGGGATCCAAAGAATCAGGCAAAACTGGAGGTAACAGGCCATCAGGAAATTCTAAACAAATAGATTGGGGTTGACTTCAGAAGAAGTGGGCAGTGGCTATCAGACCAGAGGCATGAACGACATCCTTGTGCATTTTGGCAGGTTTGAACCAGTGGTACAGTGAACTCTGAGGGGCTTTCCTGGTAGCTCAGCTGGTAAAGAATCTGTCTGCAATGCAGGAGACCTTGGTTCAATCCCTGGGTTGGGGAGATCCCCTGGAGGAGGGGATGGCTACCCACTCTAGTATTCTTTGCCTGAAGAATCCCATGGACAGATGAGCCTGACAGGCTACTGTCCATGGGGTCACAAAGAGTCAGACACAACTAAGCAACTAAGTGTGCACACACAATGGACTCTGGTCCAAGGCTGGGGGCTGGCTCCTTCTGTGATGACGCTATACACTCTGCTGGGTAAACAAGTTTTAGCAAGGCTGTCCTGAATAGGGCCCTTGGCAGGCTGCCCCATCCAGTTCACTCAGAGTACTTTATCAAAAGGTGGATGATCGCATCATCTTTTCAATGGATTGCCACTGAATTAAGGAGAGTACAATCTTCTTCTCAAATCTAAAGACCTTTCACAATCTTGCTTCTGGTCATCTCTTCAGCCTCATCTCATCACCACATTCTCTTCCACCTGATTCAGATTCTATGGGCTTAAACATGACAATATTTGTTTGTTTTGTATAGCATTTATCACCTTTCTTGCCCACTAGACTTTCTTGTTTAATGCTGTAAGTTCTGTTCTTAAAATTGTCCAACAATAGGTGCTCAATAAAAATTTATCAAACAAGTATTGATGAAAGCTGCAAACTACAGAGAAGCAGCAATCTTGTAGCAACTTGAATTGTTCTAGTACCTGACTTATATGCAAAATTGTATAGTTGATTCTAGGATGCCAAACTATGCCCTCAATCAAAATATCCTGTGTTCCCTTCTCTCAAGGTCTGGCTTAGCAATATCAGTGAATTCAACAGCTATATGTTCTGGTCATTTACTATAAAACAATCTACTCCCAAAACATACAGTGGCTTAAAAACAACCATTTTATCATGATCAGATATCCTGTGGGTTAGGTATATTCAACCAGGACACAGTAGCTAATGGTTTGTCTCTGCTCTATAATGCCTCAGACTTCAGCTGAAAAGATTCAAAGGCTGAGGATTACTCAATGTCTGGGAGTTCAGATCATCTCTTGGCCCCCACCGCTACATGTCTGGTTCTAAACTAATATGACTCAAAGACTAGGACTGGGACCAAGCCCTTTCCTATGTCCTCTCCACATGAGGTAGCTGGCTCACTGTATGGTGGCCTTAGCATAGTCAGACTCAGTAACTAATATTCTAACAAATACTTGATCCAGAATTTATGATCCAGAATTCAAACAGCATCATTTTTGCCTACTCTGCTGTTTAAATAATCAAATTCAAGGGAAAGGAAAATAGACTCTGTCTTGACAAGAGAGAGGCAAGATCACACACATGGAAAGGAACCATGAGCCATCTTTGGGAAATACAGTCTGCCTCCCAACACGTGCTAATGTACAAAGGACAAAGTGCTCTTTACTCTTCTCTCCTCCTTAGCTCCCCTGCCTCCCTGTATTCCTGGTCCTAATCATTTACAACACATGTTCAATAAAACAAAGATGTTTTGAATCCCCAAGGAGTGATCCTCTGGTGGACTTTTCAAACTGGGCTAAAAGAAATGGGTTGGGAAAGAGGTAAAGATGTGTGACTCTAAGGAACTCCCCAAAATAAACCCAGTAGAGGCCCTACAGATCTTTAAGCCCAAGATTTCTAGAGACCACATGTATGATGATGTCAGAGGGTCAAGTTTACACTCTCAAAAAATACATGTCAAGCATATGCAGCCAACCTCATAATTCATGAATTCTATATTTGCAAACTTGCCTACTCACTAAACTGTGTTTGTAACCCCCAAATCCATACTCACACTGCTTTCTCAGTCATTTATAGACATACACAGAGCAGTGAAAATTTTGTCATTTGATTTGCACATTAACAGCTGAGGTCGAACAAGGCAATACTTTGCTTTCCTCATTTTTTGCATCCACTCCTACTGCAAACAAGTGTCCTTTCAGGGTCCATTTAGTGCCATGTTTTCACATTTTTTTAAACTTTTTGTTGACCATTCCACTCTTTAAAATGGCCCCAAAAGTGTAGTGCTGAAGCACTGTCTCATGTTCTTAAGAGCGATGAGGCTGTGATGTCTCTTAGTACAGAGAAAATATTTGGGTTATTTAAACTTTGTTTGAGCATGAGTTAGAGTGCTGTTGGTGTCTGTGCAAAGCTCATGAATTAATGGTATATGTTCAGTAAGGTGCCTTTTAACATACATACACACAAGACTAGGTTATATATTGATCAGCTGGCCAAAACTGTGAGCAGAGGCTCACAGAATCCTAACTTTGTATTTCTTTTAGAAACAATCATTTAGGACTTGCTAATTCAGAATCTGCGGGAGCTTTATAGAATGTAACTACCATAATGAAACTTTCATGCAAAGATGGGCTCAATAAAGGTCAGAAATGGTATGGACCTAGCAGAAGCAGAAGATATTAAGAAGAGGTGGCAAGAATACACAGAACGTACAAAAAAGATCTTCATGACCCAGATAATCACCATGGTGTGATCACTTACCTAGAGCCAGACATCCTGAAATGTGAAGTCAAGTGGGCCTTAGGAAGCATCACTACAAACAAAGCTAGTGGAGGTGATGGAATTCCAGTTGAGCTATTTCAAATCCTAAAAGATGATGCTGTGAAAGTGCTACACTCAATATGCCAGCAAATTTGGAAAACTCAGCAGTGGCCACAGGACTGGAAAAGGTCAGTTTTCACTCCAATCCCTAAGAAAAGCAATGCCAAAGAATGCTCAAACTACCACACAATTGCACTCATCTCGCACGCTAGCAAAGTAATGCTCAAAATTCTCCAAGCCAGGCTTCAACAATACATGAACCGTGAACTTCCACATGTTCAAGCTTGTTTTAGAAAAGGCAGGGGAACCAGAGATCAAATTGCCAACATCTGCTGGATCATCAAAAAAAAAGACAGTTCCAGAAAAACATCTATTTCTGCTTTATTGACTATGCCAAAGCCTTTGACTGTGTGGATCACAATAAACTGTGGAAAATTCTGAGAGAGATGGGAATACCAGACCACCTGACCTGCCTCTTGAGAAATCTGTATGCAGGTAAGGAAGCAACAGTTAGAACTGGACATGGAACAACAGACTGGTTCCAAATAGGAAAAGGAGTACGTCAAGGCTGTGTATTGTCACCCTGCTTATTTAACTTATGTGCAGAATACATCATGAGAAATGCTGAGCTGGAGGAAGCACAAGCTGGAATCAAGACTGCCAGGAGAAATATCAATAACCTCGGATATGCAATTGACATCACCCTTATGGCAGAAAGTGAAGAAGAACTAAAGACCCTCTTGATGAAAGTGAAAGAGGAGAGTGAAAAAGTTGGCTTAAAGCTCAATATTCGGAAAACAAAGATCATAGCATCTGGTCCCATCACTTCATGGCAAATAGATGGGGAAACAGTGGCAAACGTTATATTTTTGTGCTCCAAAATCACTGAAGATGGTGACTGCAGCCATGAATAAAAAGATGTTTACTCCTTAGAAGGAAAATTATGACCAACCTAGTTCAGTTCAGTTCAGTCGCTCAGTCATTTCCAATTCTTTGCAACCCCATGAATCACAGCACGCCAGGCCTCCCTGTCCATCACCAACTCCCGAGTTCACTCAAACTCACGTCCATCGAGTCGGTGATGCCATCCAACCATCTCATCCTCTGTTGTCCCCTTTTCCTCCTGCCCCCAATCCCTCCCAGCATCAGAGTCTTTTCCAATGAATCAACTCTTCGCATGAGGTGGCCAAAGTCCCAGAGTTTCAGCTTTACCTTTATTCCTTCCAAAGAATACCCAGGGCTAATCTCCTTTAGAATGGACTGGTTGGATCTCCTTGCAGTCCAAGGGACTCTCAAGAGTCTTCTCCAACACCACAGTTCAAAAGCATCAATTCTTCGGTGCTCAGTTTTCTTCTCAGTCCAACTCTCATATCCATACATGACCACTGGAAAAACCATAGCCTTGACTAAACAGACCTTTGTTGGCAAAGTAATGCCTCTGCTTTTGAATATGCTATCTAGGTTGGTCATAACTTTTCTTCCAAGGGGTAAGTATTTTATAATTTCATGGCTGCAGTCACCATCTGCAGTGATTTTGAAGCCCAAAAAAATAAAATCTGACAGCATATTAAAAATCAGAGACATTACTTTGCCAACAAAGGTCCGTCTAGTCAAGGCTATGGTTTTTCCAGTAGTCATGTATTGATGTGAGAGTTGAACTATAAAGAAAGCTGAGTGCTGAAGAATGGTGCTTTTGAACTGTAGTATTGGAGAAGACACTTGAGAGTCCCTTGGACTGCAAGGAGATCCAATCAGTCCATCCTAAAGGAAATCAGTCCCGGATATTTATTGGAAGGACTGATTTTGAAGCTGAAACTCCAATACTTTGGCCACCTGATGCGAAGAGCTGACTCATTTGAGAAGACCCTGATGCTGGGAAAGATTGAAGGCACAAGGAGAAGGGGCTGACAGAGGATAAGATGGTTGGGTGGCTCACCGACTAGATGGACATGAGTATGAGTAAACTCTAGGAGTTGGTGTTGGACAAAGAGGCCCGACATGCTGCAGTCCATTCGGTCGCAAACAGTTGGACATGACTGAGCGACTGAACTGAGCTAGCATAAGTTATTTTTATTTGTTTTGTGTGTGTGTGTGTGTGTGTGTGTGGTTTTGTTTTTGTTTTTTTTGTTTGTTTGTTTGTTTGTTTTTGGACAATCAATTGTACTGGCTGTGGTGGTACAGCCCTGTGGTAAGCCCTGGAGATGCAACTGAACACATTTGTGTGTGTGAACTGAATGAACAAAAGTCCCTGCCTTTGCGGAATTTACATTCTAGAAGTGAGAAGAGGACATAAATTAAATAAAAGTCAATGATCCAGTATGTTAGAAGATGATAAGCACAATGGAAAAAATATAGCAGGGAATGGGAGATGGAGTGTCCAGGGTAGAACTGTTTTTTTTTTGTTGTTGTTGTTGTTGTTATTGTTTTTCTGGGTTTTTTTGTTTGTTTGTTTTGGGAGTGGGGGGTTGTTTATCTGCAAAATGCAATGATCAATGTAGACCTAACTAAGAATGAAATGATGCTTGAAAATGTTCGTGAAAGAGATGGGGGAGCAAGCTTAGCAACTTTGTAAGGAGAACGAAAAGGACAATAGTACCTAGGCTGATGGTGGAAATATCAGCCTTGACGGGTGATAGAAATCGGGAGGGGGCCCACATGCCTGCAGTGGGGTCAAGAGGAGGTGAAGTCAGAGAGGTTGGAAGGGCCAGGTCAGTAAGCCTTGAAGCCCATTGTAATGAATGGAACTTTCATTCTGCCCAAGAGACTGCGAGCAGCCAAGGGGGAAAGAAAAGAGCAATTAGAAGAAATTTGCAGAAATCTAGACTTTTAAAGAGTGGTCAGTTTTGAGAATGAGTAATCAGATTCCAGATATATGGATTCTGAAAGCAGAGACGTCTGGATTTGCTAGTAGGCTAGACATGAGGTTGTGAAAGACATAGTGAAGTCAAATGGGATTCAAAGGTTTTGGCCTGAGCAGCTGCAAGGATGAAGTTGCCGTTGACTAAGGAGAAAAAACTATAGATGGAACCGGTTTTGGAGGGATTAAATTCTACCCATTTGAGATATCTATTGAGATATCCAAGTAGATATACAGTGTAGGCAACTAGGTATGCAGGTCTATAATTCAGAGAAGTCCAAATTAGTAATAATAACATTTTGAAGTCCTCAACATACAGATGGAATTTAGAAATGGCACAAGATCACCAAAGAATGAGTGAAGGTAGGGAAGAGAAGAGAAGTGGTCCAAGATTGAAATCCCTGGGTCATTCAGTGTTAAGAGATCAGAGAAAAGAGAAGGAGGGAGCCAGGCAGAAGAGAAGTATGGTCTCCTGGAAGCTGAGTGAAGACAGAGCTCCCCAAAAGGGAGAGCGAGCAACTGTGTCATCACGCACAGATGTCGGGGAGGATAAGGACTGAGAATTGACTAGAATTTAACAACACAACAGTGATGTGCTGGTAAATGTTTACCATCTGGCTCTCTGGTGGCATGGGAGGTGGGTTGGGGGGTGGGTGGAACCCTGATCTGTAGGGTTTGCCAATTTCCATGTTGAAAATACTCCTGACATGGCTGATGTCAAGCTACTAATGTGGCACCACTGAATGCAGCGTTTTCTTAGAAGAGATGTGCACAATTGGCTCTCAAGAGATAATGCAAGCTGGCTGCAACATACCCATGAGGATGAATGGTGTCCATTGCCTCACCAGGATTTGCGGACCAAGAGAAAGATGCTGGTGCAGTGTAAACCTGACATGACTAAATCTGCATGACCTGGACAAAGCCAACCAACATTTATCTAATCATCTGGCATTCTTTATTGAGGGCAGCCCAAGCAGTTTGCTGGAGACACCTGGGACCAGAGGATGATGTCATGGTCTGCATAGCCTGTGCGTGCATGCTCAGTCGCTTCTGTCATGTCTGACTCTTTGCAATCCTATGGACTATAGCCCGCCAGGTTTCTCTGTCCATGGGATTCCCAGGCAAGAATACTGGAGCGGGTAGCCATTTCCTCCTCCAGGGGATCTTCCCGACCCAGGAATCGAACCCACATCTCCTGTGTCTTGTGCATTATAGGTGGCTTCTTTACCCGATGAGCCACTGGGGGAGGCAGTGCATGGCCCAGACTTATGGGAACTTTTAAAGAGAGTGCATTGCAACAACAAAAAGGCAAAAGGCATATACCCTGTGCACACAAAAAAAGTGCAGATTGGAATTAATGCAGTTCGAAGCTAAGGAAGGCCAAGAATTGCCAACAGCCTCCAGAAGCTAGGAGAAAGGCAAGAAATGGATCCCTCCTCAGAGCCTCCATAAAGATCTAACCTTGCTGGCACCTGGATTTTGAACTTCTGGCCTCCAGAACTGTAAGAAAATTAATTTTGCTGATTTAAGCCACTGAGTTGTGGTGATTTGTTATGGCAGTCCTTGGAGATGAGTATAGAGTGTTCAGATAAGAGCAGTTTTCACAGACACAGGAGGGGAAAGGGGTGAAAAAAGAGAAGGCTGAGAGGTAGGGCCCCTGAAGTGGGGTGAAGACAGCATTCCCGGGAAGAGGGGGTGCCTCCCTCTCTGCTGCCCTTAGCAAGTCCTGGAGTTTGGTCTGCCTGGCTCATCATCAGCAACACACTTTGCCTCCAAGCTGCTACCATCTAGTCAGTTTGCTCAGCTTCCTGGTTTGACTGGCTTTTGTACATGGGTGCAATGTTTGGGTAAACTTGATGCATATAGACAGAGCTCCTGGAATACTGATGTGCAAACACCAGAGAGCACTGAGTCATCCAGCTGTGTGCAAGCTGAGGTAATATTACTCCAAGGGAGAATACTGACATTTTTGGTGATGACTACCTTTGGTCACCTGGAGCAGGAAATGGCAACCCACTCCAGCATTCTTGCCTAGAGAATTTCATGGGCAGAGGAGCCTGGTGGGCTACAGTCCATGGGGTTGCAGATAGTCGGACACAGCTGAACAACTAACACACACCGTGGGTCAAAAGGAACTTTCTATTGGCTCCTAGTGGTACCTAAACTTTCCGCATTATTTCTGTCTTCATAGGCATGCGATGCACTGCCTGCGTATAAGGCAACTGTTTTACTAGAATTAAACCATCATCAGTCAAGAACACATCAGCTCTGAGGGAAGCATCTCTCTGGTGATGAATTGTGGCATGAAAAAGGAGAGAAAATTCTAGAGCCTACATAAGTCCCAATAAAAAAAAACTGTTTGAGAGTCCTGGCCCTTGCAAGGAATTCAGAAGAAAACTAAAATAGAGCTGGGGAGGAATGAGAGTAAATCATGCTTGTGTCTAGTTCTTTTTGTGTTGGCTATTCAAGGGCCAAAAGTGGCCATTTACTGAATTCCATAGAGCCACTTACCAAGGGCAATATACCCTATAAAGTGGGTACCAAAGCTACGGGGATGAATGGGTCCATCTGCCCACCAGGGCAGAAGGCTGTCTCTCGGTAGGGGAAGATATAATATTGTTTTGAGTGACAGTAGAGGGAAGAACTATGAGACCATACCCCTCAGCTTCTGTGGTGACGTTCCCAGAGTGCAGCAGAGTTGTTGTTGTTGTTTTTTTTTTTGAGGGAAAGCATTCTACTTTTTAAAATTTATTCTTTTTCTCTATAAATTATTTTTCCAAAGGTAAAGAAGTAATAAAAAAAAAACAGGTTAAACTCTATTCTTTTTTTTTTTTTCAGTTTAAACTTTTTATTTTGTATTGGAATCTAGCCAATTAACAAACAGCGTTGTGACAGTTTCCGGTGAACATGGAAGGGCCTCAGTCATACATACAGATGTATCCATTCTCCTCCAAACTCCCCTCCCATCCAGGCTGCCACATAACATTGAGCAGAGTTCCCTGTGCTACACAGTAGGTCTTTTGTTGGTTATCCATTTCAGACATAGCAGTGTGTACACATCCATCCCAAACTCCCTAATTATCCCTCCCCCGCCCCCATCGTTTCCCCTGGAAACCATAAATTTGCTCTCCAAGTCTGCGAGTCTGTTTCTGTTTTGTAAGTAGTTCATTCATATCATTTATTTTTAGATTCCACATATAAGGAAAGTCATAGGATATTTCTCCTTCTCTGTCTGATTTCTCCTTCTCTGTCTGACTTACTTCACTCAGTATGATACTCTAGGTCCATCCATGTTGCTGCAAATGGCCTTATTTTGTTCTTTTTCATGGCTGAGTAATATTCCGTTATATATATGTGCCACTTCTTTATTCATTCCTCTGTCGATGGACATTTAGGTTGCTGCCATGTCTTGGCCATTGTAAACAGTGAAGAATGCAGCAGTTTTTGCCATGGAGACCTCTAAGAAGTTCTATCAGAAGGAAGCCATGGATACCAATAACACACCAAAGAAGGTCACAGGAATCTGGCTGCTTGGAGACCCAAACACAGGTCAGGGATTTGCCAAAGGGGGAAAACTGTGTCACCTTTACACAGACCAGGACCCACCTGCAGAGGTTTTGCCACTTCCTGAGAAGGAAGCTTCTGTCTCTCAGAGGAATGGTGTGAGCTTCGTGAGCAGAGGATTGGTGGAATCTTTTGGTTTATACGGCAAGATATTATAGGATCTTTATCAGGAAGAAAAGCACAGTGTCTTCATGAAGCCTCATGGGTTTCACTATGGGGGTGCCACAGCCTCCCCTTAAAATTCCCCAAATACTGAACAAAAGTTGTGTATAAAGGAGTTCAGGGACTTCCCTGGTGGTCCAGCAGTTAAAACCACTGGACTTAACAATGCAGTGCAGTGTTGCACTTGCAATGCAGAGAATGTGAGTTCGATCCCTGGTCGGGGAACTAAGATCCCACAGGCCTTGGAGCAGCTAAGCACATGCATCACAACTAGAAAGTCTGAGAACCGCAGCAAAAGATTCCACACGATACAGTGAGGACTCAATGCAGCCAAATTAGAAAAAAAAATGTTTTTTAAAAAAGGAGTTCAGATGAGAACCGTTTAGAGGGGTATTTCTTTGTTATTCCAGATGAGAAGGAAAAAGGCAAATGGACACAGTCCCCTTGCAATCATATATTTTCTCAGTTTTTCATTATTTGGAGATAAAAGCTGCTTTTAGGCCTAAGGAACTGGGCTCAGCAGTCAATTTTTCAGGAGTGGGCACAGCTTTGGGAGAGCAGCTTTTCCCCTCTGAGCCCCCTCTCATTCTGTCTCAGACAAAAATGTATTAAGAAAATGAAGCCAAGTGAAGCAAAGTTCAGGAGTGAGAGAAAAGCTGACATAAAAGCTTCAGCAGCCACAGCTGGCCCAGGAAGCAGCACCCGATAAAGAGAACTTTGGGCAAAAGAGCCTGAGATGAAGAGGATGTTAGTAAGTGGAGCCAAGCCGGTCACACAGTGAACTTTTGCAGGAAGAAAGAAGAGGGAATGGGGAATTAATTATAATGAATTCCTCCTAAAGCACTGAGAGTTGGAGAGAATGCATAGGTTATTCAGAGGGTAACTTCTAATTCTGCAAGGTTTCAGAGAGCTTCTTACTCAAAGGAGGCTACAGGAACCTCTGCCAAGCGTATGGAGTTGCCAACTGAAAGTCGAGAACTTGCTTCCAGGCCTCCTGCGGAAGGCTATGTGGACACAGATGGCAGGTTTGCTTTCTCGTTTGGTAAGGAGTAAACTCCTGTTTGTTTGATTCTCTCTCTAGTCTCTCTCCCCTGCTGATATTTCCCTTGGCTGAGAATGATTTCACTGACCAAGCCAAATGCAGCTATAAATCCAGAGATGCTTTTATATTGTATTAACTCCAGCAAGGGGTTAGAAGGCCTCAACACAAACATGCCCATCACGATATTGGAGGCTCATTGTTTGAAGGGCCGACCAAACCCTGGGAGGTAGAGAGCCTAGAGTGTGGAGCAAAAGCTAAGAATAGGAATTGGGATGTCGGGGGACAGTCACTCCAACTTTGTTTTTGATCACTCTTCTCACAGGATGGTGGGCAGACGCGAAAAATCATTCAGAGGCGGGGAGATGTTGGGGGGTGGGGAAAACCAAACTTATATACATATAAGTTAATAGGACCTAGATGAGACTGCCCAACACTGCTCCTCCAACCCCATTTTATTGGCAATGATGCAATCCAAATACCAGCTGTGAAGACTAGCCCTTTCTTAGAAGTGACCCTTGCTGAAAAAACATCCTGTTTTGCTGAGTGGTCTATCTCTGAAAAAAACTATAAAAAAGAAACTAGCTGTGACTTTGGCCAAGGCAGGTGGTCCCAGGACTCATGAGGGGGGCTAAATCCTAAGCAATGAGAGTGAAGCAGAAAATAAAATAGACAAGAGGAGAAAGTATGGAGTTTAATGCACGGTTTTTGTGAGAGATGATCTCCAGGAAGAGATCCTCACTCTGCAAACCTGACCTGGACAAGACCACCAATTCTATACTAAAACCGAATTGGCTGTGGAGATGAAGTGTAAAGTAAATTGAACCTCCTGTTTGTCTCTACTTTCAAACCCAGAGTATTCTCTTGTGGACACAAAGGATGGAGTTGAAAGCATTCATTAACTACTTCCCTTTTTGTTTTAAATCAAGGCACAGACTTTTTAAAATTAATTAATTTATTTTAATTGGAGGCTAATTACTTTACAATATTTAGGTGGTTTTTTGCCATACATCGACCTGAATCAGCCATGGGTGTAAGATGGGGTGAGGAGGGAGGTGGGAGGGGGGTTCAGGATGGAAGGCACAGATTTTTAAGCAGACCGCATGTGTCAGAGCAATCTATGTGAAGAAGACACATTTGACGAAGGAGCCAGTAGGGCTCCTGGGAGCTCATCCTGGGACAGTTGAGGTGGTCTTGAATAACACTTAGAGGAGAGACATAGAAGTTAGGGATAGGGGCTGAAATGCCCCACCATCGGTAAAGTTGATAAATTGAAAAACCAAGGTGGAGAATGACTCAAGCCTGGGAGCAATTTCTCATCTGTGCCCTGTGGAATACTGCTGAAATTTTCATGTTGTGATTTAATATGATTGCCCTAAGATTTAGCTTGCCCCATGAGCCATCCAGCTATATAAACTGGAAATGCCAGGAGGGCTTCTCATAGTAGAAAAATGCTGTAGAGCAGACTCCTCAAAGTTAGGAAGTAGGGGTAGTGGACTTGCTGGTAAAGCATGGCATTGTGTGATGCTCCTTCCTGGGCATGTTTGTATTGTTCTCTCTGCCCTACCCAAGCTTGAGATTGTCTCTTCTCAGCAGGTCTAACAGACACCTCTTTTGGGGGGAGACAGTGGTGTTGCACCACATGGCATATGGGATCTTAGTTCCCTGACCAGGGATTGAACCTACGCCCCCTGCAGTGAAAGCACAGAATCTTAACCCCTGAAGTGCCAAGGAAGTGCTGGAAAACTACCCAGGACTTTGAGCTACTATACTCATAAAACTTTTGCTTGGAAACAGGATTTAAGTCATTTCAGTTTTCATTCATGGCATTCAGGATATGGAAAACTGAGTATATTTTTCACACTTCCTGTCCTTGTACGTGTAAGTCACAAGTCTTTCATGCCTGGGTTATTTTGTTATAATCTTTATGATTTGCTACATATCTCACAATCCACTGAAGTCTATTCTTTCAAAGTTCTATGCAAGAACATTGCAGTTGTCTTTAGTTCTGAAGGAAAGGTGGCGTAATTCAAAAAATAATTCATCTTCTTTGTTTCTTTGAGAATCACTGTTAAGATATTTTTAGAGGAACATGCTTTGACTTACTCTAAGGTCTCACAGCTTGGACTGAGATACAGTTTCTCTGGGAAATTTGCAGCCAGAGGGAATGCAAGGCTACAGGGCAAACCCAGTGCATCTTTCTATAATAAAACAAGTGCAGATGTGAACATAGAGCTTCCCCTGGTGATGGCCTCACAAGCATTTGGCAACACTGCTCTCTTCTGACACTGTTTTCTTCAGGCACTTTGAGCTGTTTCTGCCTCCCCCGATTTTGAAGCCATTGTTAGCCTGACATGAGATTGCTGTTCTTCAGTCACTCACTTAGTCGTGTCCAACTCTTGCAACCCCATGGACTGCAGCACACCTATCTCTCAGAGCTTGCTCAAACTCATGTCCATTGAGTCGGTGATACCACCCAACTATCTATCCTGTCAACCCCTTCTCCTCCTGCCTTCAATCTTTCCCAGCCTCAGGGTCTTTTCCAATTAGCTCTTTGCAACAGGTGGCCAAACTATTGGAGCTCTAGCTTCAACATCATTCCTTCCAATGAATATTCAGGGTTGATTTCCTTTAGGATTTGCTGGTTTGATCTCCTTAATGTCCAAGAGACCCTCAAGAGTCTTTTCCAACATCACAGTTCAAGAGCATCAGTTCTTTGGCACTCAGTCTTCTTTATGGTCTCACATACATACATGACTACTGGAAAAACCATAGCTTTGACTATGCAGACCTTTGTTGACAAAGCAATGTTTCTGCTTTTTAATATGCTAAGTTTGTCATAGCTTCTCTTCCAAGGAACAAGTGTCTTTGAATTTCATGGCTGCAGTTTCCATCCTTAGTGATTCTTGAGCCCAGAAAAATAAAGTCTGTCATTGTTTACATTGTTTCCCCATCTATTTGCCATGAAGTGATGGGCCCAGATGCCATGATCTTAGTTTTCTGAATGTTGAGTTTTAAGCCGTATTTTTCACTCTCCTCTTTCACCTTCATCAAGAAGCTTTTTAGTTCCTCTTTGCTTTCTGCCATAAGGGTGGTATTATCTGCATATCTGAGGTTATTGATATTTTCCCCAGCAATCTTGATTCCAGCTTGTGCTTCTTCCATCCCAGCATTTCATATGATGTACTCTGCATATAAGTTAAATAAGCAGGGTAACAATATACAGCCTTGATGTACACCTTTCCCAATCTTGAACCAGTCCATTGTTCCACGTCCAGTTCCAACTGTTGCTTCTTGACCTGCATACAGGTTTCTCAAGAGGCAGATCAGGTGGTCTGGTATTCCCATCTCTTTCAGAATTTTCCACAGTTGTTGTGATCCACACAGTCAAAGGCTTTAGCATAGTCAATGGAGCAGAAGTAGATGTTTTTCTGGAATTCTCTTGCTTTTATCATGATCCAGTGGATGTTGGCAATTTGATCTCTGGTTCCTCTGCCTTTTCTAAATCAGCTTGAACATCTGGAAGTTCTTGGTTCACATACTGTTGAGGCCTATCTTGGAGGATTTTGAGTATGGCCTTGCTAGCATATGAAGTAAGTGCAACTGTGCAGTAGTTTGAACATTCCTTGGCATTGCCCTACTTCGGGATTGGAATGAAAACTGACCTTTTCTAGTCCTGTGGCCACTGCTGAGTTTTCCAAATTTGCTAGCATATTGAGAGTAGCACTTTCACAGCATCATCTTTCAGGATTTGAAATAGCTCAGTTGGAATTCCATCACCTCCACTAGCTTTGCTCATAGTTATGCTTCCTAAGGCCCACTTGACTTCACATTCCAAGATGTCTGGCTCTAGGTGAGTGATCACACCATTGTGGTTATCTTGGTCATTATTATAGTTCTTGTATTCTTGCCACCTCTTCTTAATATCTTCTGCTTCTGTTAGGTCTGTACCATTTCTGTCCTTATTGGGTTCACCTTTGCATGACATGTTCCCTTGGTATCTCTAATTTTCGTGAAGAGATCTCTAGTATTTCCCATTCTATTGTTTTCCTCTATGTGCGCTCATCTTCTCCTGCAAGAACACCAAAATCTCAACTATCTGCTGAACAGCCATTGACAGGAGAATGCTAGATCCCACCAAAAAAGATATCCCACATCTAAGGACAAAGGGAGAAGCCACAATAAGATGGCAGGAGGGGCACAATCACATGTAAAATCAAACTTCATACCCGCCAGGGATTCTCGGAGGGCACAAACAAAACTGTGTGTGTACCAGGACCCAGAGAAAGGAGCAGTGACCCCACAAGAGACTTGAGCCAGACTTGTCTGTGAGTGTTCGAGAGTCTCTGGCAGAGGTGTGGGTTGACAGTGGCCTGCCTCAGGGTCAGGGGCACTGACTGCAGCATCCTAGGAGGTGTGGCGTGCTGGCGTAAGTCCTTTTGGGGTAGTTTGCCATTACCCTCAGTTTTGCCTTAGGCCAAACTACAGGGAGGTAACTCGTCGCCACCCATTGGCAGAAAATCTGATTAAGATTTACTGAGAATGGCCTTGCCCACCAGAGCAAGACCCAGTTTCCCCCATATCCAGTCCTTCCCATCAGGAAGCTTCCAAACGTCTTATCCTCATCCATCAGAGGGCAGACAGAATGAAAACCACAATCACAGAAAACTAACCAAAATGATCACATGGATCACAACCTTGTCTGATTCAATGAAACTATGAGCCATGCTTTGTAGGGCCACACAAGATGGACACGTCATGGTGGAGAATTCTGACAAACCATGGTCTATTGGAGAAGGGAATGGCAAACCACTTCAGTATTCTTGCCTTGAGAACCCCATGAACAATATGAAAAGGCAAAAAGATAGGACACAGAAAGATGAACTCCCCAGGTCAGTAGGTGCCCAATGTGCTACTGGAGAAGAGCAGAGAAACAGCTCCAGAAGGAATGAAGAGGCTAAGCCATAGTCAAAACAACGTCCAGTTGTGGATGTGTCTGGTGGTGAAAGTAAAGTCTGATGCTGTAAAAAACAGTATTGCACAGGAACCTTGAATGTTAGGTCCATGAATCAAGGTAAATTGGAAGTGGTCAAACAGGAGATGGCTAGACTGAGCATTGACATTTTAGGACAGTGAGCTAAAAGGGATGAGAATGGGTGAATTTAATTCAGATGACCATTATATCTACTACTGTGGGCAAGATTCCCTTAGAAGAAATGCAGTAGCCCTCATAGTCAACAAAAGAGTCCAAAACGCAGTACTTGAGTGCCATCTCAAAAACAACAGAATGATCTCTGTTCATTTCCAAGACAAACCATTCATTATCACAGTAATCCAAGTCTATGCCCCAACTACTAATGCTGAAGAGGCTGAAGTTTACAAGTTCTGTGAAAACCTACAAAATCTTCTAGAACAAACACCAAAAAAAAAAAAAAGATGTCCTTTTCATCATAGGAGACTGGAATGCAAAAGTAGCAAGTCAAGAGATATGTGGAGGAACAGGCAAATTTGGCCTTGGAGTACAAAATGAAGCAGAGAAAAGGCTAACAGTATTTTCCAAGAGAACTCACTGGTCATAGCAAACACCCTCTTCCAACAACACAAGAGACTATTCTACATATGGAAATTACCAGATGGTCAATACTGAAATCAGATTGATTATATTCTTTGAGGCCGAAGATGGAGAAGTTCTATACAGTCAGCAAAAACAAGACAGGAGCTGACTGTGGTTCAGATCATGAGCTCCTTATTGCCAAATTCAGGCTTAAACTGAAGAAAGTAGGGAAAACCACTAGGCCATTCGGGTATAACCTAACCTAAATCAAATCTCTTTTGATTATACAGTGCAGGTGACAAATAGATTCAAGGGATTAGATCTGATAGACTGAATGCCTGAAGAACTATGGACAGAGGTTCATAACATTGTACAGGAGGTGGTGATCAAAACCATCCCCAAGAAAAAAAGGCAAAATGGTTGTTGGAGGAGGCCTTACAAATAGCTGGGAAAAGAAGAGAAGTGACAGGCAAAGGAGAAAAGCAAAGACATACCCATCTGAATGCAAAGTTCCAAAGAATAGCAAGGAGAGATAAGAAAGCCTTCCTAAGTGACATGGATAAATTCTGTAATATGCCTAATGGCAAGTATTATTAAGAAGCAAAAATGTCAGATCTCAACTATAAGTTGAGTAATTGCAAAAGGTTTAACCAAAGCCACACAGCCACTTTGTAACATCCTTTCTGCTCAGGTATTGTTGTTTCATAAGAAAAACCATTTTTCTCCCATGCTAAGCACCATCCCATTAAATGCTAGACAGATCCTAGTCTTTGAACTACTGTGCTTGGGTTCTAGAGTTGGCTGTTAACCCTTCTTGGGCCTTAGCTATAAAATAGAAGCATTAAATGAGGGGCTTCTCAGTTCCCTCACAGATTTAACTTCCTATAATTCTAAGCACATCATTAAGGAATTTCAGGAAATATTTTTTCCTCTACTTATTGTTAGTTTCTGCTCTCTCTACCTTGCCCTAGATCAGGGGTAAGGATGACAAAGGTGCTGATCTGTAGAGACAGACTCTCCTGATTCAGGATTCCAAAACAAAAGGGTTTCTGTGAACTTTGGAATTCAACCAAAGCCCTGGATAAACCAACTGGCCTCAGAACCCAGAGAAACATCACAATGTAAGGCAAATCTTCTCTTGTCAGCTGCTGCCTCTGTTTCAGAACTCCTTCCCAACTCTCCCCTGCCTTGCTTTCGGAAGACCCCCACCTCACCTAGTTCCTTAAATCTACTGCAAAACACAACATTCCTCCTTTCTCCTCTTAGGCCCAGGTGAAATCTCTATTCCCAGAATTTTTATCTCAATCAGTGGAGCATATTATGTTCCAGTGTAAAGCAAATCATTTTAAACGCAGAACTCAATGAAAAGAAATCCCTAAATGGTCTACCAAAAAGGAAGATTTTTTTAAAAATCAGGCTTTATTTTCTAGAGCAATTTAAGGTTCATAGCAAAACCGAGCAGAAAGGACATTAACTTCGCACATATTAATATCTTTTGCCCCTCCCCTAGAAGGAAGTTGTTTTTTTTTGTTTTGTTTTGTTTTGTTTGTTTTTTTTTTTTGTTTTGTTTTGTTTTTGAGGAAGAGACTTCCAGTGTTCCCTGCTAACTGACTTCTTGCCCATCACTGGGTAAGATAATTGTCATCCATTCAAACCCCATCTAGCCTCTCCTCACCTATCCAGACTTTGCAAATGGAAATCTATACCCTTACCAAGCAGAAAAACTTTTCACTCATAGACTGTGGAGGACCTCTGATGTTATTTAACATCTCATGAATGACTTCCCCAAGATCGAAGAGCAGAGCTCGTCAGCATAGGTCACAGGGGAGCTGAGTTTGCTTGGGGTGGAGGCTGGAAGGAAAAATCTAGAACCAGAGTGCCACCTGGCACAGTCCAACCTAACAGCGTAAGTGAGGAGCCCTGGAAAGCCAGGGGATGGCATGAAAACAAAGGTAGAAAAACAGAAAGTGAAAGTAGCTCCTTGCGACCCCATGGACTATGTAGTCCATGGAATTCTCCAGGCCAGAAAACTGGAGTGGGTACCATTCCCTTCTCCAGGGGATCTTCCCAACCCAGGGATCAAGCCCAGGTCTCCCACACTGTGGGCAAATTCTTTACCAGCTGAGCCACCAGGGAAGCCCAAGAATATTGTAGTGGATAGCCATTCCCTTCTCCAGTGGATCTTCCCAACCAAGGAATCGAACCAGGGTCTCTTGCATTACAGGTAGATTCTTTACCAGCTGAGCTACCAGGGAAGCCCCTAGAGTTTGTCTGATTCTTGGGTTTGCTCAGATCAACCCTGCATGTGAAAATACCCCTGTCTTCCGGGTTCCAAAGGCTTGTCCTGTCTGCACCTGGACTCCAGGGTTCCAGTTGTCACCCCTGCTTCCCTCTTAAGAGCTTTATTCAAGCTAAAGAAAAGTTTCTGCTGTCTCATTTTTCGACTGCGCATTTACTTATTAAGTCCCTGCTGTTTGCCCAGCTTAATCTCTGACTTAAAGGAACTTGAAAATAACTCATGGAACAGCTTTGTTACCATCAAGGGGGGATTTCAGGGGCTCGAGGAAAGTGCACTGTGCCCCACTTGTGCCCTCACACCTGTGCCAAATTGCCCATCAGCCCAGTATGTGTCCCGATGCCCAGGCCATATCCTATATCACTGAGATCAGAATCTTTGGGGATAGGATTCAGGCATTCAGTATTTTTAAGGCTCCCCAGATGACTCCAAGGTGCAGCCAACTTTAAGCATCACTGATTCAGAATATTTGCCTGTCTTCTCCCGTACTTCTATGCTCTTGACTTCTTTAGGTTATTTTTTTTTAGTTGGAGGATTATTACTTTACAGTGTATGTTGGTTTCTGCTGTACAACAGCATGAATCAATCATATGACCCAGAAATTCCACTATTGGGCCTATACCTTGAGAAAACCATAATTTGAAAAGACACGTGTACCCCAATGTTCTTTACAGCACTGTTTACAGAACGTGGAAGCAACCTAGATGTCCATAGACAGATGAATGGATAAAAAGTTGTGGTACAATGAAATATTACTCAGCCATAAAAGTTAAATCAGTTGAACAGAAGTGGATGA
Source organism: Aepyceros melampus (assembly GCA_006408695.1). Taxonomy (NCBI): domain Eukaryota; kingdom Metazoa; phylum Chordata; class Mammalia; order Artiodactyla; family Bovidae; genus Aepyceros; species Aepyceros melampus. Next base: position 136,348 of record SJXQ01012121.1, read on the forward strand.
ACCTAGAGCCTGGTATACAGAGTGAAGTAAGTCAGAAAAAGAAAACAGATATCATATATTAATGCATATATGTGGAATCTTGAAGAATGGTACTGATGAACCTATTTCAGGGCAGGAATAGAGACACAGATGTAGAGAACAGATTTCTGCTCTTGAGTTTTTTTTTTCCTCCTCTAATCTCCTAGTTCAAGAGAGTTTGTGGTGCGAGGGTTAAGGTGAGACTAGATAGGTGATAAGGGCAAGATTCAACCTGGCTCTCTTTACCACTTAATTCCTGGCCATCACTTATCCAACATTCTCGGAGTAGTTAAAGAGCAATGGAGAAACTTCTAGACCTATTGTTACATATTTCCAAGAGGAAGACTCTTGGACCAGCATCAAGCTCATTTTTTAAATCTTGATCTTCCCTGAGGTTTCTAAATATTATTTCAGGATAGGGATTTCAACTTTTATTCTCTTCTGACTTTTCATTTATGTGGCATGTAGGGTCAAAGAAGCAATGCAAAGTTGGAAGTCATTCTATTCTAATTAGCAGGCATATCAGCGATTGAAATTATTTACCAGTAATGGTGCCAGCACAGCAACAGGAATGTTAATTACTGTCATTTCTTCTCAAGTTTTATTTCATAACCAATAAGGATTGTTAATATGTCATCACTGCAGTTAGAGACGCTTGTCCTATTCAATATCATTGAATAATGACTCTCAGATTTGTCTTTGGGCAAATTAAAAGGTCAAATGAGCCCCTCTTTCAAAGCAATGTTAAATCTGACCTAAGCTGCTAAAGGCAGAAGAGTAAGATCAAATTCCAGACAGAGCTGCTTCCTCTTTGACGTGTTTCTCAGTCACGTCAAAGCAGGGGCTGCTGCTGCCCCCATTCCCAACAGCTCCAGCTGATCTTGTTGGAGGGGAAGGTTGTTCCTTCTGTGACAGGCTTAAGTTCCAGGTGTTCCGAGTAAAATGTGGAAGACTGGCGTGCTCTGACTCCAAGTAAAGTTTCTTTCAGTACACACACACACACTTCTCTAAGACGCATCATCTGTATTGGACTGGTGGACCCTGGTCTTAGGTAGGAGTCGTTAGTCCACACTCCCTTCTCTCTTTTTCAGAACTGCAAATCCCTCTTCCTCAGAAGGATTCCTCTCCTTCTTTAAACTGGGGTCAGCAAATAGACTCAGGGGTGAAGAGGAAACAGCACAGCCTGATGACATTAGACAACGGCATCTAAACCCCAAATCAAAAATGCCCTCCAAGATACAGAGACAAAGAGAATGAACTTGTGGACACAAAGTCGGGGCAGGAAAGAGTGGGACTAATTAAGGGACTAACATTGACATATATATACTACCATGTGTAAAATAGCTAGCTAGGGGGACGCTGCTCTATTATAGCACAGTACTCCGTGATGACCTAGAGGGGTGGAATGTGGGGATAGGAGGTAGGAGGGAGGCTCAGGAGGGAAAGAATATAAGTATACTTACAGCTGATTCATGTTGTTGTACTGCAGAAAGTAACATAACATTGTAAAGCAATTACTCCCATTTAAATTTTTAATTAAATTAAAATTTAAAATATATCCTCCAAGAGATAAGTAATTGCCTTACAATCGCAAACCCTAAGTGGACCACTCAAGTAGTTCTTCCCAGAATTCCTGACATTATTCACCCAAAAATTACTTCTGAGAACTTAAAATGACAGCTTCAAAACTCTTAGTAGTTGCCACCAACTACTCTTCACTGAGTATTTTGCTAAGCATTTTACATTTGAGATATTACTCAGTCCTTACACAACCCAATGAGGGAGGCATGATATCATTATCCTCACTTAACCAAGGAGGAAACGTGTCCAGGTTTACACAGTCAGGAAGCGTGAGAATACGAGTCGAGGTGCGTCTGGGTCCAGAACTATTTACCATTAGCTGCTGTGCTTTACGCCTTGGTTGCTGCTGCGGTCCTGGCTGACCTTGCTGTGACACTGAGCCCGGTCTTACCATGTTTCTGTGCTTTCAGCAGACTGCCCCACATCGGTTGACCTTATCACTCCTTTTATTTATATAATTTAATTTCTCTATTATTTGGCTGCACTGGGTCTTCATTGTGATACATGGGCTGCTCACTACAGTGGCTTCTCCTGTTGCAGGGCACCGGCTCTAGAGTGTGCAGGCTTCAGTAGTTGCCCCTGACTGGCTCTAGAGAGCTGGCTCAGTGGTCGCGGCGCACGGGCTTAGTTGCTCCTCGGCATGTGGAACATTCCTGGACCAGAGATGGAACGTGCGTCCCCTGAATTTCAAGGCGGGCTCTTGACCACTGCGTGGTTAACCGCTTTCCTAACCACTAGGAAAGCCCGCCTTATTACTCTCATGGCCTTGCTTCAGCTCTCTCTGAGATAAGAGAGGTCTCTGCCAGCCAGTTCTGTGGTTCTCTAACTAGGTTCCACACACGGTGTCCTTGTGCTCTAGTCTATTCTAAATGCTCTGACATTATGTCTATGTAGAAGCTCATCTTCCAGGTCTCTCACAGCTGCCCTCTTTGCTCCTCTGCCTCCACTTCTCTGTACTTGTTTCTCTAACCACAAACTAAGAACAAATTCTCTAGAGCTTGGGTCAGAAACTTCTTTTTTTTTTTTTTTGGTACCAAGAGCATTAAAAAAGGATAGGTCTACCAAACACCTGGACTCCCTCCCACCTCAGGGTGAGCTACCTGTCTGCACACACCCGTCTTAGACTGGCCATCTAAAGGGCCTCATTACTAATTGAATGGACAACAGTTTTGTGCCTTCCTGGCACCTTGACTGCTTTAGGGGACCATTCGTACTCCACTTTTAGTCCATATGCAATCTATGACTCTACTGTGGAAGGCACGGGTTACGTGCCTGCTCAGGGAACAAAGATCCTGAATGCCATGCAGTGCAGCCAAATAAAAACAAAACAAAACCAAAAAAACCCCCAAAAAGCAGGCAGAGAGGGATGGGGGGATGGGAGGGAGGCTCAGAAGAGAGGAGATATATGTATAATTATGGCTGATTCACTTTGCTGTATGCAGAAACCAATACAACACTGTAAAGCAATTATCCTCCAATTAAAAATAAATATAAAAATTTTTTAAAGAGGCAGACTCATAGGTATAGAGAACAAACTATGGTTACCAGTGGGTGTGGGGGCAATATAGGGTAAGGAAATGGGAGGTACAAACTACTGCGGTAAGACAGGCTCCCATGTATTGCACAACATGGGGAATATAGCCAGTATCTTATAATAACTGTAAATGGCAGGGTAACCTTTTAAAATTGTATAAAAAATTTAAAAATTAAAAAAATTTTAATTTTTAAAATGAACATCTTAATTGTGCCTGAGGCCATATTTCCATTAATTGGCTTTTGGACCCAAATCAAGAGTTAGCAGAACTGAAAAATCTAATAAAAACAAAACCCATGGAGAAAAAGTTTTTCATAATAGTCCAAGTGAAAGTAATGACATGAGTTAATCCAATTTGAAGTATAAACAAAGAAATTATTCCACGCAATGGGACTGACTCATTTTGTTTCAGAACTAAATATCATGAAGTAGAGGGTAGGTCAGAGAACCTGGCCTAAATATACCAGAGGTGGGGGAGAATGGAGACTAGAGTCTCCATTGGAGGAGACTCCAACTCCATTGGAGGAGAGAGAGAAAAGGAACAAAAAGTTTTTCCATGGCAACTGACTATAAAGTTCTCAAAAAGAGCATTCAAATAACACTTCAATACACGGTGTATATTCCAAAAGGCTCATTTTAAAAATTCTCTGATAAATTGTAAATTTTATTTTCTGCTTATGATTGATGAACCTGACTCTTCAGGGCCAGGCATACAAATTGGCTGTCAGATGTAAAGTTCAGTAGAAAGAGGGAAGATTTAAGTTTTCCTTTAAGATAATGACTTACAATGGTGCACACAGAGAATGATAAAAATTTTATGGCACTAAGGTAAAAGGATTAGGTCATTTGAGGTAGAGCTTGCTGGTCTCTGCCACGCTAGGTCCACCCTAGCTCAGTCAAAGCCTGGGCCAAGCCTAGACTGAGGCCCATGGGGGAACAAGGCACTGGAGTGGAGGCCAAAGACCAATACTTTGGTTCTAGCTCTGCCACTTGTAGGATGTGGACATTGCCCTTGACCTCAGTGAGCCTCAGTTGGCTTACACATAAAATAGCTAAAAGATTCTCTTACATTCTCTAACTTGCAGGGTCAGTATGAGGATCAAGAGTACCATGTTCATGAACACAATTTGCAAGCATAGAGTACTATAAAATGTATGGCATGAAAATGACAACGGGTGTGGTGGTGTTTCTCCCCAACCCTGCCCCGTCTAGACTACTCTCACTTTCAAGAGTTTCCCTGCGATAAACAGCAGTTGACACTGAGAAGAACAATGGGGCTACTGAACGAGAGTGACTGAGAGCCTAGAGTGTGGGAGGCTCTTCTGCAGCTGGGCTTTTAAATTGGGCCAAAGAGCTAATGGGGTTTTGGCTTCCTGAGCACCTCTGTTGAAACTCCCTGGGGAATTTTGCTTTATGAAATTCCCAGCAACTTGGGATCCCACTGGGTTAGTGATTAGGAGCCTGGAAGGCTCCTTGTTGGATGAAAAATATGTGTTTGAAATCTGCTGGGAAGAATTGTAGGAGGGAGTTGAGAGTTCTACCCTGACTCCCACTGTGCATTGACAGAAGCTGCCCCTGCCACTGTTCATTGCCAATTACTTTTGTCTTCACAGCCAAAGGAAATATATTTTCAGTGAACCCTTTGAGTTAGAACCATTTTTCACTAGGATCCACAGATGGTGAAATATTCATGAACAGGTGGGTTGCACGATCCTCCAAGATTGCATTCAAATTGACTTTTATAGACTAAATAGTTAACACTAGAGGTGCTGACATATATCAGAGTATGGTTAGCAGACCCAGAAACCATTAATATCAACACAGAGCAAGTTCAGACCTCTCAAAAACAATGTCTATTTCACTCAGAACTGAATAGTAGGTAAAGAGATTGAGTGAGATTACACATGATACGTCTCAGGAATAGGAACAACAGATTTTGTGATGGGTGGTAGCAAAAGCTGTGACAATGCCTTCTCTGGGAGTTGCTAAATATTTTTTCTGTCTGGGAAGCGTATTCTATGATATTTACCAGAGTAAGAAAGGATGGAGGGTGTAGATTTGCTCTTGCAGAAGTCATATCCATGAACAGAACAAATCCTGGATTCCCTCAAATTTCAGCCTCTGTAGGGAGTTACATTTAAAGTACTATCTAACAGCTGAATACTTTCAATCTTTACTTGTGCCTCCTGAAGGTCATGATTTAAAAGCATTTTCTCCAGCCTTGAACAGCTCAATAACATGCACGGACCTTGCTTAGGTTCTGATATGAGCAAACCAACTGTAATGCAATACTTTAAAGACTACAAGGGAAATTTTATTTCAGACTATGTGCTAGACAATGCCAATAAACTCTTGTGGGTTTTGACAGGTGTGATAATGGTATGGTGGTTACATAAGAAACCACGGATATTTTTGCAACTCACAGTTAAATACATAAGGACAAAATGATGTGATTTGAGGATTTAACATACTTCAGCCAAAAGACAAGGAGGAAAAAGATAAAGGTATAGATGAAGCAAAAATTCTAAAATTTGAGTGATCAATATTTGAAATTCGTTATTCTGTTTTCTCTGCTTTTTTTGTTGTTTTCTGTTTTCTCTGTTTTTATATAGGCTTGAAATTTTCTCCTAAGAAAATTATTTTTTAAAAAGAGAAAGAGGAAAGCAATACAAATATACTCAAAACATCATAAGCAAAGGCAAAAATAAATCAAGACATGTATATTAAAACAACAGTAAAAGAAATATTTTGTAGACAGTTAAGTCCATCAAACAAACCTAACAAGTTTGAATGCCATTCATGGAACAGGAGTCAACAGTGCTGTGTGTGATATTTCAGTGCAACTATTAAAATTATAAATTGCACAATCATACACACAAACATGTTAAGCTTTTATAATTCTATTAAGCTTGAATGGCCTAGACTTATTCATAAAATATTCTTAAAGCTGGCAATATCCTCTTGATTTCTTACTTAAATTTTTAACAGTTTTAAAAAACATTCTTGAATTGAATTTAAAAAATAGTATGAAGTGATTGAGGTAGGGCTCCCAGAGGAAAGGAATTTGTGTTAAAACTTTTCAAAATGAAATTTAACCTCATATTTTCAAAGCATTGCTTTCTGGCAGGATGCATAGTTTTCCTCCCACACCTTCCAGACTGTGGCCAGTGCCTGGAAGAAAGTATTGCTACTTACAATTTTAAGGGTTTCATTTTAAATTTAAGGGATTTAAAGAAACTAACATGGATTCTGAGAGAAGCAGCCACTGGAAAAAAAAAAAAACTTTCTGAGAGTCCTAAAAGAGTTTAAAGAGAACTGACATTTATATCCAATTGTTGCTAGAAGTACAAGTTTCATTTGAAAAACATTCAAGAAATTGGAGTTGACCTCCCTCATCCTGCATGGAATTTTGCATTCTTAATCACTAAAGCAGAGCACTTAGAAGCAGGAAAATAACAGGGAACGAGATGGGGCGAGCAGAACTTTGCTTAAGCTGGAACAATTGAATCTTTTCCCTTTCTCAATGTCACAATTATTTTACCAGCTTCCGCTCTTATTTGAGCAAGACCTTGTCCATCAAACATTAGTCTAGCCAACTGATGGAGGGAAGAACTTGCTCAAGCTGGTTATTTCGCAATCTTGTTGGCAGAAGCGGGAATGAATGCTCGAATGTCCAAGTTTTTGCCCTCACAATGTGGAGACTTGAAGTCAGGGGAATGGAGGTTCCTCCAGCAGAAATAGATGTTTTTCTGGAACTCTCTTGCTTTTTCCATGATCCAGCGGATGTTGGCAATTTGATCTCTGGTTCCTCTGCCTTTTCTAAAACCAGCTTGAACATCAGGGAGTTCACGGTTCACATATTGCTGAAGTCTGGCTTGGAGAATTTTGAGCATTACTTTACTAGCATGTGAGATGAGTGCAATTGTGTGGTAGTTTGAGCATTCTTTGACATTGCCTTTCTTTGGAATTGGAATGAAAACTGACCTTTTCCAGTCCTGTGGCCACTGCTGNTTAATTTCATGGCTGCAATCACCATCTGCAGTGATTTTGGAGGCCCCAAAAATAAAGTCTGACACTGTTTCTACTGTTTCCCCATCTATTTCCCATGAAGTGATGGGACCAGATGCCATGATCTTCGTTTTCTGAATGTTATGTTTTAAGCCAACTTTTCACTCTCCTCTTTCACTTTCATCAAGAAGTCTTCAGTTCCTTGTTTTTGCCATAAAGGTGGTCTCATCTGTGTGTCTGAGGTTATTGATATTTCTCCCAGCTGTCTTGACTCCAGCTTGTACTTCCTCCAGCTTAGTGTTTCTCATGATACAGTCAGCATATAAATGAGCAGGGTCACAATATACAGCCTTGATGCACTCTTTTTAAATTATTTTTTCCCAATTTTATTCTACCTAAACTAAAATCCTTAGCAGGCATATGGATAACTTCTATTTTTGATGAAAGAAATATGGCTGTGAATCCTAGGTGCATAAAATATAATACCTCAACTAAGTGGTTTGAAAATAAATACACATAGATAGGCAAATATTATGCACCTAAGAAAAAATAATATAATAAGACAATTAATAATAAAGAGATTTTCTGATTATTGATTGACTATTTAGAATATAAATTACATTTCAGTTCAGTTCAATTCAGTCGCTCAGTCGTGTCTGACTCTTTGCGACCCCATGAATTGCAGCACGCCAGGCCTCCCTCTCCATTACCAACTCCCAGAGTTCACTCAGACTCACATCCATAGAGTCATTGATGCCATCCAGCCATCTCATCCTCTGTCGTCCCCTTCTCCTCCTGCCCCCAATCCCTCCCAGCATCAGAGTCTTTTACAATGAGTTAACTCTTCGCATGAGGTGGCCAAAGTACTGGGGTTTCAGCTTTAGCATCATTCCCTCCAAAGAAATCCCAGGGCTGGTCTCCTTCAGAATGGACTGGTTGGATCTCCTTGCAGTCCAAGGGACTCTCAAAGAGTCTTCTCCAACACCACGGTTCAAAAGCAGCAGTTCTTCAGTGCTCAGACTTCTTCACGTTTAGAAGAAACCTAAAAGGCAGTTGAGTACCCAGATATAGTAAGTCTTAAGATATTTTTCAGAGAAGGCAATGGCACCCCACTCTAGTACTCTTGCCTGGAAAATCCGTGGGCGGAGAAGCCTACTAGGCTGCAGTCCATGGGGTCGCTAAGAATCGGACATGACTGAGCGACTTCACTTTTACTTCTCACTTTCATGCATTGGAGAAGGAAATGGCAACCCACTCCAGTGTTCTTGCCTGGAGAGTCCCAGGGACGGGGGAGCCTGGTGGGCTACCGTCTATGGGGTCGCACAGAGTCGGACACGACTGAAGTGACTTAGCAGCTTTCACCCTCATCAAGAATTCTTTAGTTCCTCTTCACTTTCTGCCATTAGACTGGTATCATCTGCATATCTGAAGCTGTTGATACTTCTCCCGGAAATCTTGATTCCAGCTTGTGATTCATTCAGTCTAGCATTTCCCATGATGTTCTCTGCATAGAAGTTAAATAAGCACAGTAACAATATACAGCTTTGTCATATGCCTTACCCAATTTTAAACCAGTGAGTTGTTCCATGTCCATTTCTAACTGTTGCTTCTTGACTCAAATACTGGTTTCTCAAGAGACAGGTAAGGTGGTCTGGTATGCCCATCTCTTAAAGAATCTTCCATGGTTGTTGTGATCCACATAGTCAAAGGCTTTAGCACAGTCAATGAAGCAGAAGTAGATGTTTTTCTGGAACTCTCTTGCTTTCTCCATGATCTAAAGAATGTTTGCAATTTGATCTTTGATTCCTTTGCCTCTTTGAAACCCAGCTTGTAACATACTGTATCACTGTAGTAGAAAAAAATAATACTATGATACAATGTGTAATGCTATTCTATATTGGCTTAGGAACAGTTTTATTCCCCTGCAAATCTTATCACATTTAGAAGAATATATGATAAAGGAAAGAAATAATTCCAAGTTTCTGGGACGAAATTTGGGGTCTGACACTTTTTGAGAATCACCTAAATTTGAATCTCTGCTGTTGTTTCCATTATGCATTTAAGACAGAAATGACAGCTTACATATTTATTTGGTAAAGATTTTTTCCTTTTTTTCTGATAGGTTTGATTTATTTAAAAGCAGAACATTATTTTACCAATTAAACTTCATTTCTATTTGTAAGAGGTAGACTCTTGTTTTTGTTTTCAGTTCTTAAGAAAAATAATTTTAATTGTTTCATTTACTAACCTGCATGAGCATCTGTCTTAATGAAATGTGGTATTTTTATTTGGTTGAATAAGATTTTGAAAAAAATGTATTTAAAAATGTGATAATGGAAAAATTATTTCAGTAGAATAGTCTGCTTAAAAATATTTTAATGTTCATAATTTCTGACCCTTCTAAAGCTATTTTATTTGTAAACATATTTTTCTTTGGAAGTATCTGTTTAAATATATTAAGTTGATTGAATAATATTAGCTATTTCTTGAAATTTTTCATGAACAGTCTATAATATTGTTGTAAAAGCTGAAGTGATTTTTGAGAAGAAAAATTATTTTCATTCACTTGTTTAATATTTTTGGGGGAAAGAAGGGAAGATAGGCAGGTATTATTTAATGAACATATTTTACCAAAACTAAAAGGCTAATGGCACAGAAGCTGATCTCCAAAGCAATGTTTACTCTCATTTTCACTCTTCTCTTGTCTGATTTAGAAAAAAGCGCTTGAGTTTCACAGGAGAAAAAGAGGTCGTTAATGAAGAAGGACAGAGGCCTCTTCTGCGAAATGAGCAAAGTTTGGTGCTCTGTTTGCTTATTTGAGCTCCTAGCAAGTTGCAAGAATATAGTTATTCTGTTTTGAGGAACTTCAGCTACCCCAGTGACTTCAGTTTGAAAAAAAAATCCCTATAATATTTCCATTTCTTTCATTTAAAATGTTTACATTTCTTTATAATGAAAATACTTAAGTTTTACTCTCTTGGCAATTTTGTTATACAGCACAATATTAACAACTGTGGTTTTCCCAAATTCTCCCTATTTGTACCACCCACCAGCCACTGAAACATCTATTCCACATTCTGTTTCTATGGTTTCTTTTTCTTCTTCTTCTTCTTTTTTTAAGATTCCACTTATAAGTGGTTTCATGCAGTATTTATCACTCCTTGTCTGCCTTTCTGCACTTAGCAAAATGTCCTTCAGGTTCATCCTTGTTTTGCATTCCAGTCCCATATAATGAAAAGGACATCTTTTGGGGATGTTAATTCTAGGAGGTGTTGTAGGTCTTCATAGAACCATTCAACTTCAGCTTCTTCAGCATTACTGGTTGGGGCATAGACTTGAATTACTGTGATATTGAATTGTTTGCCTTGGAAATGAATAGAGATCATTCTTTCGTTTTTGAGATTGCATCCAAGTACTGCATTTGGGACTCTTCTGTTGACTGTGATGACTACACCATTTCTTCTAAGGAATTCCTGCCCGCAGTAGTAGATATAATGGTCATCTGAGTTAAGCTCACCCATTCCAGTCCATCTTAGTTCCCTGATTCCTAAAATGTTGACGTTCACTCTTGCCATCTCCTATCTGACCACTTCCAATTTGCATGCAGCCACCATTCTAGCCATAAGTTTAGTGAACATCAATCTTCTTACATAGATTTAAAAGGAAAAAAAGGAAAATATTTTCCTTGTGATGAGAATTCTTAGGATTTATTAATACTTTCCTAGCAACTTTCATGTATAAAATATAGCACTGTGAAGTATATTTATTTTGTTGTACATAATGTCCCTAGTACTTCAGTCAGTTCAGTCGCTCAGTCGTGTCCGACTCTTTGTGACCCCATGAATCGCAGCATGCCAGGCCTCCCTGTCCATCACCAACTCCCGGAGTTCACTCAGACTCATGTCCATTGAGTCCATGATGCTTTCCAGCCATCTCATCCTCTGTCGTCCCCTTCTCCTCCTGCTCCCAATCCCTCCCAGCATCAAAGTCTGTCTTTTCCTATGAGTCAACTCTTCGCATGAGGTGCCCAAAGTACTGGAGCTTCAGCTTTAGCATCATTCCCTCCAAAGAAATCCCAGGGCTGGTCTCCTTCAGAATGGACTGGTTGGATCTCCTTGCAGTCCAAGGGACTCTCAAGAGTCTTCTCCAACACCACAGTTCAAAAGCATCAATTCTTCAGCGCTTAGCCTTCTTTACAGTCCAACTCTCATATCCATACATGACCACTGGAAAAACCATAGCCTTGACTAGACAGACCCTAGTCAGCAAAGTACTGTCTCTGCTTTTGAATATGCTATCTAGGTTGGTCGTAACTTTTCTTCCAAGGAGTAAGCGTCTTTTAATTTTATGGCTGCAGTCACCATCTGCAGTGATTTTGATACTTATTCATCTAAAAAATGGAAGCTGTGCATTTTACTCCTTTCATTCAATTTCCCCTCTCCCTACCTATTGCCTGCAGTAACTAGAAATCTGGTCTATTGTTCTGAGCTTGTTTTTGAAGTATAATGGGCACAAGATGCTATGTTATCCCTGGTACACAGCAGAGTGATTCAATATTTCTATTCATTTCAAAATGACCACCACTGTAACTCTAGGTACCATCTGTCACTGTATGGAGATACGTTATTGTTGACTATATTATCCACACTCTAATTCTTATCCCCCTGACTCATTTACTTTGTCACTCAAAGTTTGTACTTCTTAATCTACATCACATATTTGTCACCCTTTTTCTTTTTTTTCTCTGATTGTTTTTGAAGTATAATGGGCACAAGATGCTATGTTATCCCTGGTACACAGCAGAGTGATTCAATATTTCTATTCATTTCAAAATGACCACCACTGTAACTCTAGGTACCATCTGTCACTGTATGGAGATACGTTATTGTTGACTATATTATCCACACTCTAATTCTTATCCCCCTGACTCATTTACTTTGTCACTCAAAGTTTGTACTTCTTAATCTACATCACATATTTGTCACCCTTTTTCTTTTTTTTCTCTGTATCTAGGACAGTTGCTGTTTTGTTATGTTTGTTCATTTGTTTTATTTTTTTATATTCTTCTTAAAATATCAGTGAAATCATATGATATTTATCTTTCTCTCTGGTATATTTCACTTGGCATTGTACCCTCCAGGTTCATCACTGTTGCAAATGACAGAGCCCTGTTGGTTTCATGGCTAAGTGATATTTGTAATATGGCTAAGCAGTGTCACTAAGTGCGTGTGTATACACAGTCCCCACATCTTCACCCTTTCATTTATCAGTGAACTCTTAGATTGCTTACATATCTTTGCTACTGTAAGTAATGTTATGATTTACAAAGGAATGCATACACCTTTCCAAATTAGTGTTTTTGTTTTTTCAGATATATATCCAGAAGTAGAATTGATGGATTGCATGGTAGTTCTATTTTTAACTTTCTGAGGAAACTCCATGCTGTTTCCCATAGTGGTTGAACCAATTACCAGCAACTGTGTAGGGGAGTTCCTTTTTCCTCACATCTGTGCTAGCAAGTGGTATGTCTTGTCTTTTGGATGATAGCAATTCTGACAGGTGTGTAATAATACCTTATTGTGGCTTTGATTTTTATTTTCCTGATGCTTAGTGATGTTGAGTATTTTCTCATGTGTCTGTTGGCCACCTGTATATCTTCTATGGAAAAGTTCCTATTCAGATCCTATGACCTTTTATAATTGGGTTGTTTTTCTTTTTGGTGTTACACTGTATGTGTTCATTGTATATTTTAGATACTAACCTTTTACTAGATAAACCATTTGCAAATATCTTTCTTCAGTAAGTAGGCAACATTTTCATTTTGTTGATAATTTCCTTCACTGTGCAAAAGCTTTTAGTTTGATGTAATCTCATTTACTTATTTTTACAGTTGCTTGCCTTGCCTGAGGAGACATACCCAGAAAAATATTGCTGAGATCTGTAACATTGCACCTATGTTTTCTTCTAAGAAGCTTTGTGGTTTCAGGTCTTTCATTTAAGTCATTGGTTCATTTTGATTTGATTTTTAATTATCAATATTTTATATGAACCTGTCCAATTTCTCCAATATCATTTGTTCAAGAGGCTAACATTTCCCCTTTGTTCACTTCTTCATCATCAGTCAATTGACCATGTAAGTGTAAGCTCATTTCTGGGTTCTCTTTTCTGTTTCACTGATCTGTGTGTTTGTTTTTGAGGCAGTACCATATTATTTTGGCTACTGTAGCTTTGTAGTATATTTTGAAATGAGGGTACATAAAAAATCCAGATTTGTTCTCTAAATGTCTATTTAGTTCTTTGGCCCATTTTTTGATTGGGTCATTTATTTTTCTGGAGTTGAGCTGTATAAGCTGCTTGTATATTTTTGAGATTAGTTGTTTGTCAGTTGCTTCATTTGCTATTATTTTCTCCCATTGGGCATATACACCGAGGAAACCAGAATTGAAAGAGACACGTGTACCCCAATGTTCATCGCAGCACTGTTTATAATAGCCAGGACATGGAAGCAACCTAGACGTCCATCAGCAGATGAATGGATAAGAAAGCTGTGGTACATATACACAATGGAGTATTACTCAGCCATTAAAAAGAATACATTTGAATCAGTTCTGATGAGGTGGATGAAGCTGGAGCCAATTATACAGACTGAAGTAACCCAGAAAGAAAAAACACCAATACAGTATACTTACACATATATATGGAATTTAGAAAGATGGTAATGATAAACCTGTATATGAGACAGCAAAAGAGACACAGATGTATAGAACGGCCTTTTGGACTCTGGGGGAGAGGGAGAGGGTGGGATGAGTTGGCAGAGTGGCAGTGTAACATGTATGATATCATAAGTGAAACGAATTGCTGGTCTAGGTTTGATGCAGGATGCAGGATGCTTGGGACTGATGCACGGGGATAATCCGGAGAGAAGGTGTGAGGCGGGAGGCGGGAGGTGGGGGTCGGGATTGGGAGTTCATGTACACTCGTGGCTACTTCGTGTCAATGTATAGCAAAATGAATACAGTATTATAAAGCAAAACAAACTAAAAAATAAAAATTAATTAAAAAATGCATTCCACTATACATTCAGTTCAGTCCCTAAGTCGTGTCCAACTCTTTGCAGCCCATGGACTGCAGCATGCCAGGCTTCCCTGTCCTTCATCATCTCCCAGAGTTTGCTCAAACTCATGTCCATTGAGTCAGTGACGCCGCCAATCATACATCAGGTGCAGACAAATACTATTTGATTCCACTTACATGAGATAATTAGAATAGACAAATTTGTACTCTGAAAACACATTGGTAGATGTCAGGGGTTAGTAGGTGGTGCGGTGGAGAGTTAATGTTTAATGGAAACAGAGTTTCTGTTTAGGAAGGTGAAAAATGTGGGAGATGGATGATGGTGAGAATTGCACAACAATGTGAATGCACTTAGGCCACTGAACTGTAGAGTTAAATTTGGTTAAAATAGTGTTTTATATTATGTGACTTTTATGACAGTAAAAAAAATTTTTTAAGACAATGATATCAGTTGTTCATCAGTTAGTAGGATCTTTCCATTGTGCAAGCATACACGAACACCCCTCTTGTGGGAGTCTACCCTGTCAAAGCAGGGCTGTGGAAGAGAATGGACTGCTCCTTCTTTTCATACTTTTCCTCTTTGGCCAGGCTATATCAACAGCTGATCCAGTTATTCACAGCCTAACTTATGAGCTATGAGTTGGACCAGCCAATTGTTGTTCTCTTTGGTTACTCAAGGAGACAGATACTTGTAATAATAGTGGCAAGTACTGAATGAACTCTGCCTGTGTACCAGGTGCTGTGCCAAGGACTCTGTGCGTGTGCCCACTTCATTAGAGGCCGATCTCTCCACTTCTGCTCTGGATCCCATCCCTTCATCATTCCCAAAGACTTTGCTCCTGCAATTAACCTTTCTCTCCCCTCCATGATTAATTTCTCCCTCCTGCCTGAATCATTTCCGTGAGCAGTCAGACATGTTTTAGTGCTTCCTTTAAAAAATAAAAATTGCTTCAACTCTTATGGCCCTCCAGGCATAATCCCATTTCCCAGCTCTTTTATGGCACCTCTTCCTGAGAAGTTCGTTGTCTATAGTCAGTGCCCACTTCTTATCTTCTAATCTTAGCTCAGCCAGCTCTAGGCAGGCTTCCTCCTCTCCATGCCACTGGATCTGCTCATTTCAAGGTCATGAGCAACTTTTTTGCCAATTCAAAGGTCCCTTCAGTGTCTTCATCTTACTCAAGTTATCAATAATATCTGGCACACTTGACCACTCCCTCCTTCTTAAAATCCTCTTCTCTGCCGGTCTCCACAGTGCAATGTTTTTCTTTTTCCCTCCTGCCTAACTGGCTGCATTGCCTCAGGGCTTTTTTGCTGGTTACCCCTTCTCTGTCTGCTCTCTAAATGTCACAATGACTGGAGGCTCTGTCTTAGATCTTCTGTACTATCATCCATCAATACCCTATCCTCATCTCATGTTTTAAATACCATGTATGTTCAGATGACTCTTTTTTTTTAATTAATTTTTATTTTTTAGTTTGTTTTGCTTTACAATACTGTATTCGTTTTGCTACACATTGACATGAATCAGCCACGAGTGTACATGAACTCCCAATCCCGACCCCCACCTCCCCCTTCCCATCCCACACCGTCTCTCTGGATTATCCCCGTGCCTCAGTCCCAAGCATCCTACCTAGACCGGCAATTCATTTCACTTATGATATCATACATGTTGCACTGCCATTCTCCCAAATCATCCCTCCCTCTTCCCCTTCCACAGAGTCCAAAAGGCTGTTCTATACATCTGTGTCTCTTTTGCTGTCTCGCGTACAGGTTTATCATTACCATCAGATGACTCTTTAAAATTTCTCATCTCAATACTGCTGATCTTCCCCCAAGCTCAAGTCCCACAGGCCACTGCCTGCTCTGTATCACCACATAGACATCTAAGAGGCATCTTAAACTTAGAGTAGACGAAAAAAGCTCTTGGCTTCCCAATCCCCCAGTTTGCCTCCCCCATCTCAATAAACAGCACCGACAGTCATCCTATAATTGAAGACAAACATTTAGAAGTCATCTTTAAGTCCTGTGTCCCTCATTCTGGGGGCTTCCCAGGTGGCTCAGTGGTAAAGGATCTGCCTGCCAGAGCAGGAGATGCGGGCTTGATCCCTAGGTGGGGTAGATCCCCTGGAGAAGGAAATGGTAACCCACTCCAGGATTCTTGCCTGGGGAATCCCACGGACAGAGGAGCCTGTTGGGCTTAGTCCGTGGGGTTGCAAATAGTCAGACACAATTTAGCTACTAAGCAACAGGAGAGGAGCAAGCTGTCACTTTCCCAAATGAATTATTGGTGAGTCCTATTGGCAACAGCTGCATGTCAATAGCTAATTAATAGAATCCTTTACTCTTGTTAACTTGACAAAAAGAAAGTTTGGGAAATCAGGGGAATAAACACCCATATTTCTTATAATCTTTTTTCCCCTCGTAATCTTATAATAACCATTTTTATAGCTGCACCTTGTCTCATGGAGTAGACACATCCTAATTTACTTTACAAGCCGCCTGATGCTGCATCTCCAGAGTATTCTCATATTTGACTTCTATAAACAATTGTGCAATGAATATCTGCTTGCACATAGAGGTGTTTTATTTTTAAAATGGGGAAGCTGACATTTTTTGTTCAATAAAAAATTACTGAGTGGTTGCCTTAGTTGTTCAGGTATCATAGAACTCTTCGAAAACAGTTACCCTCTGAGAGCAATTATGGCATAAAGCTGATCTTTGAAGAGAAGGCAGTTAATTTGTCTGAAGAGCAAGAGCTTGTAACAGAGAAGAAACTAATATCTAAAATCTATTCCCCACAATCAGAACTGGAGAGGTCTAGAAGGGTGAACTGGTGTGATCTGCCAAGGTCCTGTGACCGGGAAAGATAATGAGGCCCCAGAAGCTAAGTCTCATGAGAAAAAGAATCATGTGAGTGACTCAGTGTAACATGGTGGAGACTTGACTCAGTGTGGTGCTGAGGCTGGAAGCTTCTCTGGATCCAGCTGCCCTGCTGCAATGTTCTGGGAAGGATGACTGAACTTGGCAATGAGGGCCTCTGAGCTGGAATCTTGGGAGCCAAACTGTGGAGACTGTTAATAATCTCAGCCCTGAGGCATGGGGTCATCATGCTTCAGAGAACTCCTTCAGTCTTTGCCTGTTCAGATGGGACTCTAGTACAGTACTCGACGTGGGTGTCCTTGTTATTGTTCAGTTGCTAAGTCATGTCTGACACTTTGCAGCTCTATAGACTATAGCACACTAGACTCCTCTGTCTTCCACTATCTCTCAGAGTTTGCTTCAATCCATGTTCTTTGAGTCAGTGATGTCACCCAACCATCTCATCTGCTGCTGCTCCCTTCTCCCTTGCCTTCAATCTTTCCCAGTATCAGGGTCTTTTCCACTGAGTCAGCTCATTGCTTCAGCTCCAAGCATCAGTCCTCAGGGGTGAAATTAGTGATGTCCTAGATTGTTTCCAACTGCGAAGCAGATGGTAGGGACAAAAGCAAGGGCAACTGACATTGGAGGATCTGCTGAGGACTAGTCCAGTTTTCTTCTTCTCTGTCCCTTTTGAGAGTAAACAAGCTCCCAGTATTCTTGACCAATAAAAGTAGAGGGTAGGGGCTTCCCAGGTGGTGTTAGTGGTAAAGAACCTGCTTGCAAATTCAGGAGACAGAAGAGATGAGGGTTCAATCCCTGGGTTAGGAAGATCCCATGGAGGAGGTCATTGCAACCCACTCCAGTAGTCTGTCCTGGAGAATTCCATGGACGAGGAGCCTGGCAGGCTACAGTCCAGGGGGTCACAAAGAGTCGGACATGACAGAGCACACCTACTTACTATTTAGGTGGACCCTCAGAAACTCAGCACTCAACTTGCTGCCAACAGAGCATCAGCATTTCAAGCAACAACTAGGAAATTTGTAGTTGTATACCCCCTCACTGTGGAGCAGACTTGCAGGTGACATGGGAGACTCTTTCATTAGGCTATGTTCCCAGGAAGAGAATTAAGGAGCACTGATTAAAGGGCAAGAGCATCTTTATGACTCTTGGCCAGCTGCACAATTTTTTTCAGAAGGATGCACTAATTTCTACTATTTAGCCACACCCTCTTTAGTGATGAACAATGAACTTGAATTTTTTTTTTTTTTTTTTGGTCACAACCAAGAATTGTCAGGAAGAGTGATCAGTGAGAGAAGTGGTGCCCCACAAAGGGATCCACTCAGTATCAAGGTGAAGTCAGCAGCATTTTTAAACCCACTCATTGCCACTCATTCTGAAACAAACATTCCCAAGCTCCCCTCCCCAACCCTTCCATGTCCCTTGTCCATTCTCTGGGGGCATCCCTTTGGCATCAGCCCCCTCAGTTACTCATGACCTTTCCCTCCCTTCTCTTTGCTCATTAAAATCAGCATAAGAGCAGATATATCATTAGTCAGTCACCTCTTCATATAACTCTAAATCAAGCTATGCCTGTATCTCAGCTAGGATTTAAGAATGAAAAGCTTTATTCTCTATTGAAGGAATTTTAAGCTTAAATGGCCCAGAGAATCCACAAAAAAAACTGGACCTCTGACTTGAGGGGCAAAGGACTTTCATTATCAGATTGGGGTTTGAGGAGCATCAAGGGGCCAGAGTTTCAAAGTTGGGACCTAGAAGATGGAGTTGGCACCTAGAAGATGGAGTTGGCAGCCAGAGGATAACCTAGGAGTGACGTAGTGGGAACTGGACAGGAAATAAGGAATTTCAAGTGGAAGCTGCAAAGGTTGAAAACTTGCTTCATTAATGTCAGACCTTTGCCTAGAGTCACTCCAAGGTGAGCATAACTCACTTAAAATCAAAGCCTGAAATCTGTTTTTTTATGTCAACAAAGTGCAATTTAATAAATAATGGTCAATCATTTTTATAGAAAATGCATGTGAAGCATGAATGGTTTTGATCTTTTATAGTCATGACACAAAAGCTTTTAGTCCTGTTCATGGTTATATCATTGTATGAGCCTGGACAAGCCTTCCAATTTTGCTGGCCTTGACTTTTATTTATGAGCTGTAGGTAATTATGCCCTGCCTACTGGCCTGGGGGACTGAGGAAGATGAGAGGTATGAACTGGATGCTCAAGTTAGTTAGATGTGTTCTTTCAAGCATTATCTATGGTCAGAGTCTAATCTGGAGAAGTCCAAGATTAAGTAACAAGTAAAATTGAGTCCTTTCAGTTTATTGGCTAGTAATACCAATATGTAGTTAATAGTCTGCAGTCCAGATTTATGAAATACTAATTGGAATATAACATAAAACCCATAGATAGTAAAGGATAAAAGGAACTTCAAAATAAGAGGCAGGAAATAAATGATATTTAATTTGGACATGTGCCCCCAATGCATCTGGAGAAAAATCAACACAACAGAAATCAGTAGAAAACATAGAGAAATGAGCCATAATTACTCCAAAAAATATATGGACAGGAAATTGGATAGGAGCTTACGATGTTGTTTGGGCTGCACAGATGGCCTTTTGTGCCCACAAAGGGAAATGAGAGTTTATCTCTGAATAATCAGATGGAATTGTGCATAAAATCAGGAAAAATTTTGTCATAAACCATCTCATGATTGCAAGGGTTTCCATACACTATAAGTCAATCCATGATCCTTGGAGAGACCTGGGCACAATATAAAGGGGTCAGGTTTATGGTCAGACATCTTACTAGATGCGCTATATTCTATGTGTTTTAATTTGTCTGTTCCTTGAGTTCAGCTCAAGAAAATGGAAAGAAAAAAAAATCTCCCATTCAAAGTTTGATGAAGTAAATGAAGTTCCTAGCACATGGGAAATATCTAATAAATGTCGGTCAGTAGCAGCAGCAGCAGTAGAAATGAAAGCTGACTCCCAAGTTCTCAGACTCCACCCCTCACAGAGTCCTTCTCTGCCCTCAGTGTCCCACAGCCTTGGTTCCATGTATGCTGCTCATCTGCAACCAGTGGAAGCTCTAGAATTGTTGAATAAGATGAGCTTGTGTGACAGGAAAAGCAAAATGGAGTTGGTATTGCTAAAAAGGTGAAAGTGAAAGTCACTCAGTCGAGTCCAACTTTTTGCAACCCTATGGACTATACAGAAGTCCGTGGAATTCTCCAGGCCAGAATACTAGAGTGGGTAGCCATTCCCCTTCTCCAAGGGATCTTCCCAACCCAGGCATCAAACCCAAGTCTCCCGCATTACAGGCAGATTCTTTACCAGCTGAGCTATCAGGGAAGCTAAGAGTGCTCTGAAATGGAACCAGGAGGCCATTAAGGAAATATGGCTTAGGCACATCTCAGCCTAGATGGAATCTGACCTTTGGACTTGATAAAGTTATCCAAAACACTTGCCAGAAACTCATGACAGCCTATCTACTTATCAGACCCTTACTCTAAAATAACTCATGACAGTTTATCAACTAATTAGACCCTTACCATAAAAAACCAAAACCTCCTGATTCATTAAGGACAAATATTTTCTGACTTGCATTAGAGTTGATACAATTCTCACCAGGTAACTTTTAAAAACCTTGCAGTTTCTTGTCCTGATAAGCCTCTGACTCTTTCTCTTCCCCGGAACACCCTTTCTGGGTTACTAGAATCTATGTCTCTGAAACTGCAATTCTTGGGATGCCATATAAATTCTTGTCTTACTTGCAGCCTCCTGCATTACTTTTTTGGTGGACACTTGGGAAGACAATGGGCCTGGGTTGTGGGACATAGAGCCAACTGCTGGGAGAATCAAGGTGCAGCTGAGTTTACCTGGTGGAGGTGATCACTAGCCTGCCCACTGTCCAGCCAACACCACCAGTTACAAATCCTCCTACAGGGCTTCTTGAATGAACTTGATAGAATCAAAATCCAGGCTAGAATCCTTTGAAATAATCAATTTTTCCAGCGCAAAGTACAACGTTTCCTTAGTGCCCTCCTTCTGCAAGTTACAAGTGAGATATATTTTAGCCACATGCTTGGCCAATTATTTTATGTGTTTGTTCAGATGGTCATTTTGATCACATACTTGGCTACATGCTTATTGTGAGTGGTGTTTTAAAAGCTAGTAAAGATCGGGACTTTCACACTCACCCCACCAGGTCATCCATTGGTATCAGCACAAGCTCCCAACTTCAAAGAGGTAGCTCCTAAGAAAACAGGAACTCATCAGGGCAATATTCTTGATCCTGATACCAAAGTTAATATGGGAATCTGCAGCTTGTTTGCATTCTCAACAATAGAAATTACAGGTGTGGCCCTCAGAATCCTCAGAGACCTTGAAAAGTGGGGAAGGGGTGGGCAATGAGGAGGTCTAGGGAGGCATGATGGGAAGATCTTACCTCCCTGACTTGCCCTATCTACGAATCCTTTATGCTGAAAGCTATTTATGCCAGCTGGATTCTCTGAATTTGTGTTTGGAATGTTGACTGAAAAAAATTTACAACATAAGAGTAATAAGTTCTATGAGGACTATAGCCAGAGAGACAGCCTCTCAGGTAGCTCCAAGGAACTACTCCAAAGAGATAAGAGGGATGGTAGTATATATGTGATTTTGGTTGGGGGAGCGGGTGGGATACGTGCAGTCAAGTACACAATTTAGCAGAAAGTTGCTGCTTGTCACCAGGGGCAGATGTTGCTGTTAATAATGTTAGTGCTTTTCTAGATATGAGAAGATGCAAGAATCTGGGCTTATAAAATGTTCTCCTCAAAATACCTGTCTGTTCAGCCAGTTTTTCCCAGAGCATAGAGTGCCTCATTCCTGATCTTGACCCTCAAATAAGGGTGTGTGAGAGGTCAGCGATGGCAGTGCCTGGCTACTTCATCCTGATGGAGGCAAGATAGCGAGTCACAAGTTTTCATCCACAGGTGTAGTATTGATGCTCCGTGGATGAGTCAGGATCTTTTGTCCTCACCCCACAATGACACCACGTTAACACTTCTTTGTTCTACCCCCTCTCTTCTTCGGTTTCAGATGAGTGTAGTGTAGCCTTTGGGTCAGAGGACTTATTAAGGAGGAATAATCAAAACTAAAGCCTTAGGATTTCCATGGTAGCTCAGTGGACAAGAATCCACCTGCCAAAGCAGAGGACATGGGTTCAACCCCTCCTCCAGGAAGATTCCACATTCCACAGAGCAACTAAGCCCTGCACCACAGCTACTGAGCCCGCATGCTGCAGCTACTGAAGCATGCACGTCGAGAGTCTGTTCTCCACAACAAGAGAAGCCACCACACTGAGAAGCCAGCTCAGTGCAATGAAGAGTAGCTCCCGCTCACCACAACCAAAAAAGAAAAAACCTGAGATGCAAAGCAATGAAGACCTATCACAGCAAAAACAAACAAACAAAAATGCCTCAGACTTCCCTGACATCCCAGTGGTTAAGACTCTGAGCTTCCAATGCAGGGGGTGTGGGTTTGATCCCTGATCAGGGAACTAAGATCCCACATGATGCATGACAAAAAATGAAGGAGAAAAAAAAAAGCCTCTGTATACACAAAACGAGTTAGGGCAGTAGACCAAAATTTGAACTATGAGAAAGAGAAATTGGAGGGGTAGGAAAATGGAGTTCAGAATTTTTATTATAACTGACTTCTCAAAAGCTGGCAAAAAAATTTGAAACTGGAGTAGAGAAGAGGAAGAAATTCAAAAGTGTTTGCTATTTAACTAAGTTGAAGAAAAAGAATTGAACTTCAAATGAAAATAATGTTCAGAGAAGAACATGAGGCCCATTCAAGATGTGGAGGAATTATGAGCAGGGCAACACCTGCAGAGAGAGAGTGGATGGTATTTGAAAAAGTGGGATTCAAATAGAGGTTCAGACACACACACACACACACACACACACACACACACACTCTTACACACAGCTAAACACAAATATTTTAATGATTTCTCTTTCCTGTGGTCTACTTTAGAATTCACCCCAAAGCCATTTGTTTTTGTGGTTGTTCAGATTGTGTTCCGCTTCTTACTACCTCCTACTGCGAATTCCTGATTCCCAGAGTTTGGCTGAATAAGGGAGAGGAAGTGAAATTCAAATCACTATATTTTATCCATTGTTGGCCTTTCAGCTAAGAGATACGAGAGGTGAAGAGGTGCTTGTGACTAAATTGTGGTTTGTAGAATATGTGGATGTTGTTTATTTTTGTTTTTAGCTACTGTACCCATATTATCCCAATTTGCAGGACATAAAGTCCTGTTTGGGCAGGAAAGAGAAAGACTCAACAAACATTTGTTGACTGCTTTGACTCCACTTCTCTCCTTCTCTTAAACATTCCTCAGCAGAGTCTTAGTAACTTCTCAATACAAAATCCATGCTAAACTCCAGTTAATCCAGTCCTCAATAATGCGCTAACTAAAGTGATCTAAAGTTTATACCATCAAAAGATTTTATAACATGTTCTTTACTGTTAGAAATAATGTAAAAAAAAGAGGAATTCTAAACTACTCAGGAGGATAAAGATGTTTTCAAATAGTTTAGCAGTAAATATTTGATATCAAAAAGAAACATGCTAAATGCAAATAAGATTTCTCAATGCGTTAAAGCGAATCGGCAAAGACTGTAACCTGGGAATGTGAGGGCACTTTCTAAGCCACTAATTCATGCCATTATATATACATATTAATTATAACAATGCATCCTTTTTGTAGTTATCAGCATTTCATGTCATTCACTAACCTAGTTTGCCCTTCAATCATTTTACATCTAAAGAAAGGAGGTTTTACTATAGTTTACAAAACTGTGTAACAGGAAGTGTGTTTATCTAGAATTGGGTGTTTCTTTCTCCTTATTTAATCCAGAAAGGAGAAAAAAAAAAACAAGCAAAATTCTGTCCAGCAAGATGATTAGGGCTGGATAAAAAAACAAGTGTCTCTGAGGTCAGTGAGGATTGCAAATGTGATTTGGAAAAAGACGGAATCCAAGAAGTTAGAAAGCCCAGCTCAGTGTAAAAAGCGTCTTCTGTTAGAACATGGATTCCAGTTTCATCCTACCAAGCTGGGCACAATCATCAGGGAATTTAAAGTCCCTAAAGTTTCTCATGACCCAGAGAGAAACTCAACCCACCAATGTATTGGGAAAGACACCAGCCATGTCAGACTCCCAAAGAGCCCTACACATTGGGGTTTGGAGAACCCCAAGTTATCAGGGAGAAAGATCTCTTGCCTCTATGCTTGATGGTAAACATCATTTCAGAGTTGTCAAAAGAAGACACACTTTTCTTTTTATTTTGAAAACTAGACAGTTGAAAGAGAAGGCAAAGATAAAAAAGGAAGATATATGGCATATTCCAGGAGTCTCACATTTTCATAGACTTTTCCTCTGGGAATCTACATTCCACTGAGGTCACGTCTGCCTTCTGCAAGTCTTACCACTCTTTATCCTAACTTCAACTTAGTAACTTGCTCAACCTTGACAGAGACATTTTTAAGAGAAGTACTATAAAAAGAAAAAATTTTAGATATGGAAAAGGCCACCAACATCTGCATAAAACTGATATACATGCATGATTCAGAGGAAGAAATTGGCCTCTGTGTATTATCTACTATTAAAATTAATGTGGTTCAATAAACAGGCTGCAGGCTGTGTTGAGTGTGTCGTCTGTTCTTGGCTCCTGGAGACTGGAGAGGATATGAGAACCTACTAGATGACCTTATGCTCATTCCTATCCCTGTGTCTTTTTTCATGCTGACTTCTTGGCCTGGAATTTCCATTTGGTTTGTCATTTAAGGCCCCACTACAAGTTCAATTCCTCCATGAATCTATCCCACAAACTTTTGCCCACAAGCCTTTCCCTCTTTCCTCTTTCTTAATATCACCAATTACTATAATGCCCCCTTTAATGCTACACTATAGAGTAAGCTTTGTTTTATTACATATGGCTCTCCCTTTACCCTCCAATACTTTTTAAGTTTTTTTAAGGCTTGAATTTTTTTTTTCCTCTCTCTAAATCTCTCTTTCTTCCCAATCTCTATTCCTCTCTCTTAATTTTCCGCACTGGGAAACTAATGATAACAAATATTTCTTGCATATATACTATGTGCTGGTAAATATACTGAGTTACATGCCTTATTACAGAGCATATGTTGAATAAATAGTCACCAAATTATATTGAATTTAGTTGAGAAAAATTAATACAGTTTATAAGTCCTTGGTCACTGAATCACATTTAACCATCCTCTTCCTTTCCTTTTCATGACTCTTGGGAGTAAGGGTCACTTTCAAGGAAGCGTGCATGCACGCTAAGTAGCTCCAGTTGTGTCTAACTCTTTTCGACCCTATGGACTATAACTTGCTATGCTCCTCTGTCCATGGGATTCTCCAGGCCAGAATACTGGAGTGGGTTGCCAAGCCCTCCTCCAGGGGATCTTCCTGACCCAGGGATAGAACCCAGGTGTCCCGAATTGCAGGCAGGTTCTTTACCACCAAGCCACTGGGGAAGCCCCCACCCCCAAGGATACTACTCCACAATCCCATCAACATCACTACAATTTCAGTTAGAGCAGCTCAAAAGGAAATCAAATTCAAGGACTTCCCTGGTGGTCCAGTGGATAAGACTGAGCTCACAATGCAGGGGGTCCAGGTTTGATCCCTGGCGGGGGAACTAAGATCCTACGTGGCTGAGGTGTCTAAGCCCGCACACCACAACCGCCCAGCCCACACGCTCTAGAGCTCTTGTGCCCACGTGCTGCAACAAAGACCCAGAACAGCCAAAAGAAACAATAAAAAAGAAAGTCAAATTCAGTTAGTTGAGAATCAACTTCACGACCACAAGATGAGCTGACTGGTGGTCATTAGGTTCTAGGCTAAACACCCCTCAGAGAGAACAGTAAGAGAGAATCCCAAGCAGGTGCTGATATCCAGTCTACAACATGGCAAAGCAGTTAAGTTCCATTTTCATTCACTCACGACCCAGCTCCCCACCGAGCCTTCCCAAGCCATGCTTCTTCATACGCTCTCATCTGCTTCCCCTTAACCTTAAGCTGTCCTAGAAGAATCATAATTCACCTCCAGTTCCCCCTTCTCTCCATGAAAATAAAGGATAAGACTGTAAGCATATTTAGTTCTTCTTTCAGATGTTCAAGTTGACTTGATTTCTAGCTGAAATTAAAACTGGCCAGATGAGGTTTTAAGGAATGGTTCCTTCTTATTTTGACCACCAAATCAGCACCATGAGCTATTGTATATCTGAGTCCACCCAAAGTCAGTCAGTTAAATAGACAATGCCTGGAGCTGTATATACACTATCAACATGACTCCTTCAAATGAATCTTTATTCATTTGTTTAGTCTATAACAGAAAGCCAACTGCCTCCCTTCAGTCCAGAGGGGGAATGCTGAGATGTTGCATAAACTACATGCAGTTTTCCAAGCTGCAGGAAATTTGAACTGAAACATGGACTGAGAAAGCCCATAATACATTTACATGTTGAACTGTTGTTTAAACTCTTCTCACATGCAATGAGCTCATATTCAGAATGTTTTGACTCAACATGTATAAGGGCTTGGCAAGAACTCATCAGGAGGAATGCCCTGTCATGGGAAACAGGAGAAAAACAAGGCCGCCTCAGCACATTCCCAGGCCCTCGTGGGCCAGGGTTTCTGTTATTTGAGAAAAAAAAAAAAAGGCAAATAGACACTCTGCCTCTCAGTCCACAACTAATTCCAAGGTTACAATAAGTCTATAGTCTCTTTTCCCATGGCTTCCTCCTACAGAGTATTCCAATGAAGCCTAAAACTTTATATTAATATGTGTTCATTATATATTACGTTTTAAGGAGTAGATCTGGTAGATATTAACCAATACCTGTTCGGGTTATGCTAAAGTCACACGTGTTTAAAATGGCCACCATTTCAGAGTGAACTACATGCAAGATACGTATTGCTTTAATAAATAACTAACATCTGAAAGCAATTCACATTTTCTAGGACACACTGTTCTGCATGAGTCTATAAAGGCCCTGGGTTGTTAGCTCTAAGGCTCATAGGTTTGTTATTCACCAGTATAGATGCCCCATAACTTGGGTCCAGCCACAGATTCATGATCTGATTTTAACCCTTCTTGAAAAAGTCCTTGGAAGAGAATATCAACACAATTCATGCATAAAGTTTTCATCCTCAAAAAAGACTTTCTATTCTTCTGTTTCAGTTGGACCTGTAGGTAATCTATGTTAAGGAACTAGAATGGCTGCAATGAAAAGATCACACAGAATGCCATGCTGAGTGATGCAGACTTTGTGTTCAGTTGCTCAGTCGTGTCCGACTCTTTGTGGCCTCATGGACTTGTAGCCTGCCAGGCCCCTCTGTCCATGGAATTCTCCAGGCAAGAACATTGGAGTGGCTTGCCATTTCCTCCTCCAAGTGATCTTCCTGACCCAAGGATCAAACCTGCATCTCATATCTCCTGCATTGGCAGGTGGATTGTTTACCACTAGTGCTGCCTGGAAAATTACATTGTAGACTTTATTTTTTCCATTAATGATGTATTCAGTAAAGTCTAAAAGTATACTTGAAGATATTAATCCAGCAAGAGTAGGGCAATGGATTCAAGGGAGTGGGCACTCTAGAGAACTGTAGGGAGCAGATTAAGGAAGAAAGGATGCTTAGAAAGAAGAATTGAGAAGCCATGATAATTGAGTAGATATAAGGGATAAAGAAGAGAGGTGATGGGATACAGGAATGATAGCAAGGTTTCTACTCAGAGATCTGGGAGTATGATGAGACCATTGACAGAAGAAGCAAACCAGTTGTAGGAGCAGTTGGCAATGAATCAAGTAAAAGGTTGAACCCAGAGAATCTTAAAGCTGAAACAGGTCTTAAAGAAAACACAAAGCCCAACTTCCTACTTTCTGTATGTATTTCAGAGACAAAACTGAGGCCCAGAGTCAAAGGTCTGGTTGAAAGACTGGTTGAAGTTCTGACAGCTAGTTAACATGAAGCATACACTAGTACCCACTGTTTGGTCCCTTGGTTCTTTCTGCCTTGTGATCGTTGTTCAATTGTCTTGTGCAAAAACTAGAAATCTTTTGGTTGCAGGTGATAGAAAACCCAACTCAATTTGACTTGAACAAATGAATAAAATAATGAGTTCATATATCTTTTTTTTTGGGGGGGGGGGGGTTCATATATCTTTAAAGTCCAGAGACTTCAAGTGAAGCTTGGTTCAGCAACTCAACAAGGCCACTAAGTACCTAGTTTCTTTTTGTCTAGTTTCTGCTCAACATCATTAGTGTTTCCAAGATGAGTGTGAACATGTCTCTGGTCTGTGTGTTTAATCATTCATATTTAGCAGGAAGGAGAGAAGATCTTTGTTCTGGAATTCCAAGTAAAAGTCTTAAGATTTAGTAATTGGATCGGATTACTCACACATCCACCCAGAAGCAATCACAATGACCAGGAAGTCAACTATATTGATCTGGGTGACATGCTGCATGCCTGGAATCAGGTTTCTTAGAATCAGATGGATCCCCAAACTGAAATGAAGGCTATTTGGAGAAAAGACAACAGAAGCTGCAGGGCCAACCAAAAATGTCTATTATGTTATTTGACTAAATCTCTTTATTTTGATATCAAGTTTATAGCCTTTGTGTTAGGTACAATTATTAAATGGTTTTCCCAGAAGTTTCAAAAACACTTTATATAGAAATTAGAGTCTCCATACTTAACACAATATTGAGAAAAGAGAATCGTTTTAACAAACATGTTTTAAAGGGGAAGAAAAGTAATTAGGATGAATAGAGTCAAACTGTAGGCGAATAAAACCAAGTCTTTGCTCCTGAAAAACATCTTAGGCAGTGTTCTCTAAAGTCACGTAATGTCTGGAGTTGCTGTGTGGGGCCTTTTCCCCTCACTTCAGTTGTGGGCTGGCTTGGTGACTGGTGACCCTACATTAAGAAGACTCTTGTCTCTCTGACATCAATGATGAGTGGTGTGGCAAGGTTTGGTATAGCTCTGATAATTACTTTAGAATGACTCTAAACTACCCATCTATTTCTTTTTTTCCTACACCATTGCCTAAGGAAGTCTTTAGCAACCACTGGTACATGCTTCTGAGAAACATTTGACCACAAGTGTCTTAGATTCAAAACATATTACTATGTGGGAAGAAAGGCACCACCCAGCACACACACCCATCCTAATTTTGAATGGGCTTAATTTCTAGATTCTAGACACTGCCTGACAATGCTATTAAAAATAGTAAGAGCCTCATTTAAACTCCTGAGGCTGAGCCCACAAACATGGACTAATGGAGTCCCTAAGAGAAATAGGTGTCTGGACCACATTTCTAAATTTTGAGACGTCTGGAAGATGAGGAAGATGATCTTGTGGCAGGAATGATTTTCAAAATAGTCAACACTGACCAGTCAGAGCAGATGGACAACCAACCCAAGTACACACGGGTCTTTACAGGATGCCTTTCCTTACCAGTGAAATACCAGCCAGGTGCACTGAGATCTAAGAGGGAAATCAGGGGAAAGGTGGGAGGGAAGCTGAAAAGGGAGGGGATGTATATATACAAGTAGATGACTCACTTTTTTGTATAGCAGAAATTAAGAAAACACTGTAAAGCAATTACACTCCAATAATAAGTGAATAAAATTTTAAAAATAAAGAGGGAAACCAACACAAAATGGTGCTGGGGCAAGAGAAAGGCAGCTCTGAATGGTGAGAAGGGGAGTCAGCCCACTCATCCTAAGTCAACAGGGACAACATTCCCAAGGAGGAGGCACAGATGAAACCAAGAAAGGAAAGACATGAAAGGAGCACAAGTGAGAGGTGGGAGGAAATAGACTGGGACAGCAGAGCAGAAGCAGGTGAAGAGAAGAAAGAAAAATGAACAGAGGAAAATAGGGGGGCCTTTCCTGATGGCTCAGTGGTAAAGAATCTGCCTGTCAATGCAGGAGACACGGGTTCGATCCCTGACCTGGGAAGATCCCATATGCCACGGAGCGACTAAGCCTGTGTGTCGCAGCTACTGAGCCTGTGTTCTAGAGCCACGTGCCACAACTCCCGATACCCACGCACCCTGGAGCCTGTGCTCCTCAACAAGAGAAGCCACCGCAATGAGAAGCCTGCACACCACCAACTAGAGAGTCGCCCTCACTCACCACAACTAGAGAAAAGCCCATGCAGCCACCAAGACCAAGTTACAGCCAAAAATAAATAAAATTATTTTTAAAAAGAAGAAAATAGGGAGTAATGAGGATGTGAAATAACAGACCAGGAACAAGGAAGAATAGTGGAGGAGTCTGAAGAAAGAAGAGACTTGGGCCATTCAAAGAGAAGAAGAAAAAATAATAAGGTAAGGTAAGGCAGAACGGGGAGAGGTGTTGGACAGCAATCAGAAAAATGGTGGTGTGAATGCGTGATCACTGTCTCTACCGTGCGACCTGGGAGTCAGCACACTTTACTGTAAAGGGCCCGACAGTAAATGTGTCAGCTCTGTGGATGGTACAGCCTTTGTTTAATTACTCAACTCTGGTAGCAGGAAAGTCATCTCAGACAATAAGTAAACAAATGGTTGTGGCCGTGTTCCAGTAGATCCATACAAAAGCTTGTGATGGACTGGATCCGGTCCCGGGGTCACAGGTGCTGACTCCTGGTGCAACATAAACTCCTCCACAGAAAAGGGTGTTTGATTTTTCTGGTATCCCTACAGTGCCAAGCACAGATTTTGGCACACAATACTAGAAAATATTAGAACAAATATTAGAACAAAATATTAGAGCAAAATTAGAACTAGAAAATATTAGAACAAATGGAAGAGCCATTTTGTAAGTCTGAAGATGGCCAAAAGAGCAATAATTTTCAATGGTCTTTTTATACAAAATGGAAGTTTTCTATGGTTCAAGCTACCTGCTGCTTGATTGGCCATCTGCTCCCCAGTGGGTAGACCACGGACTGAGGGAAGAAGGGAATATCTCATCTATCTCTGGGATAGATGAAGTCAGTAGACAGGTAGGTGTTCTCAGCACAGCCCAGGTCAGCATAGGCAAAGGCAGACACTTAGGAAAGGCTTTTCACTAATGGTCATCTTGAGAGACGGACATGTATGCCACCCCTCTGGGCTCTCTCCTAAATGGATACTCTGACAATGTACACAGGCGAGAACCTCCAGATGGCTGGTTCAGAGCTACCTTCAGTACTAACTGTTAAAGCTTTCAGATCGGGACAGAGTTCTCCATTCAGCAGATAATAGTTCCACAGAGTCTAGATCTGGCCGAGTCCTGCTCCAGTCACCAGAACCCCAGTAAATCCCAGTAAGCCTCTCTTTTCCTAATTTATTTTTCACTGCACCGGGTCTTCGTTGCTTCGTTGGGCTTTCTCTAGCTGCAGTGATCGAGGACTACCCTCCAGTGGTGGTGCAAGGGCTTCTCAATGCAGCGGCTTCTTCTGCTGCAGAGCACAGGATCTACGGCTCAGAGGCGTCAGTTGTGGCTTGGGGGCTCTCGAGTGTGGATTCAGTGGTCGTGGCACATGGGCTTAGCCGTTTCATGGCATGTGGGATCTTCCTGGACTAGGGATCAAGCCCACATCCCCTGCCTTGGCAGGCAGTGTCTTAACCCCTGGACCACCCAGGAAGTCCTCAATCTTCTGTCTCTAATTCATACCCTCCCCTATTTCCTCATCTTTGGCTTCTAGAATATCCCCAGCTTGACTGCAGAGCTGGTTCCTCTCTAACCTCCATTAATTTCCCCAAGGGGCCTATTGTGCTTGGGAACAGCTTGGGCAATAAGAGGCCACAAGATGTGGCAAGTGGAACTCTCCAGGGCTTGGAGCACAGTTGATTTCCAAGCCCAGTATCACAGAGGTAGGAGGTGCTCTGGCCCCAGGCTCACATTTCTGATAAAGACCCCACATGGGGAAGGGCAGATTGCAGCCCCTGACATGGGCAGCTCTTACAGGGCGAAGGATTTCGATTCTGGAAGCAGAGCCGCTATTGCATGGCCTCTGAGGCACCATTCAGGGATGGGAGGCTGATTCTGTGGCTGGTTTGCTTTCATTTATTTCAGCTGGCGCCAGGTGCCATGGTCATCATTCCATGTTTGTCTTGGTTCCTGGCGCCAGCCATGCTATTGGCACGAGTGGTTTCTGAAGTCTTTCTCGTGTTGTTTCCCAGTGTGGCTCCGACTGCCTCATGAATTAGCTGAGTGAAGAAATGCCCCCAAAGGACATGATCTTGAAGCCCCATGAGGAGAGACACAGCCACAAGATTGTTGGAAAGTGAAGCTTCAGTGAGGCAATATGCTCAGAAAAGGGAAAGCTAGTGTGGGTCTAGCGTGATCAACTGCTTGTATGCCAAGGCAAACACGCAGCTCTTTCAAGGAAGGAATCCTCCCATGTTATTCTCAGAGTGAATAAAGTGCAGAGGCCTGTCTGTAGGTATTTTGCCTTTGCAGGAAAAAAGTTCAGTGTGTATTTAGGATGAACACGTGTGCCTGGATGTATGGCCATGCACATATTTATTTTATTTTTTTATTGAAGTGCAGTTGATTTACAACGCTGAGTTAGTTTCTGGTGCACAGCAAAGTGATTCCGTATATACGTATATATATGTGTGTTGGTCAGTCAGTTGTGTCTGTCTCTTTGCAGCCCCACAGATTGTAGCCCGACAGGCTCCTCTGTCCATGGGATTCTCCAGGCAAGAATACTGGAGTGGCTTGCATTCCCTTCTCCAGAGGACCTTCCTGAACCAGGGATGGAACCTTGGTCTCCTGCATTGCAGGCATATTTCTTACCGTTTGAGCTACAGGGAAGTCCATATATATAGCTTNCTCAGTTCTGGCTCCTGGAATGAGCCAGGATCAGGCTGTGCTGAAACCCAAAAGAATTATCTTGGAAAGTTATTCACCTAAGGACTGATTTATGATCTGTGGGGCCTGAAACATAAAAGTGGGGAGTTAGAGAGGCTCTTTAAAGAAAATACAAAATGATGCTAAATTACGTATGAAAGTGAATATTTAGAATGAGAAAATACAACTAATAGATTTTGAAAAACTGATAAATACCATAAACACAAAACTTAGAAAAATGGTGAAAATTTTTATTAATACCTGCTTAAGACTCAAGTGGCTTCCCTGGTAGCTCAGACAGTAAAGAGTCTGCCTGCAATAGGGGAGACCCAGGTTCAATCCCTGGGTCGGGAAGATCACCTGGAGAAGGAAATGACAATCCACTCCAGTATTCTTGCCTGGGAAAATCCTGTGGATGGAGGAGCCTGGTGGGCTACAGTCCATGGGGTCGCAAAGAGTCAAGCATGACTTAGCAACTAAAACAACAAACACCATGTACATTTATATACCTTATGGTATATAATAACCCTTATGGTTTATTATAGGATATGCAATGTAGTTCCCTGTGCTGTACAGTAAGACCCTGTTGCTTACCTATTTTATGTATAGTAGTTCAGTTCTGTTGCTCAGTCGTGTCCGACTCTTTGTGACCCCATGAATTGCAGCACACCAGGCCTCCCTGTCCATCACCAACTCCTGGAGTTCACCCAAACCCACGCCTATGGAGTCAGTGACGCCATCCAGCCATCTCATCCTCGGTCGTCCCCTTCTCCTCCTGCCCCCAATCCCTCCCAGCATCAGAGTCTTTTCCAATGAGTCAACTCTTCGCATGAGGTGGCCAAAGTACTNCTACCTGATTTCAATACTAACAATAAAGCTATAGCAATTCAGACTGCTAGATATCATTTCAGTTCAGTTCAGTCGCTCAGTCATGTCTGATCCTTTGTGACCCCATGAATCGCAGCACTCCAGGCCTCCCTGTCCATCACCAACTCCCAGAGTTCACCCAACCTCATGTCCATTGAGTAAGTGATGTCATCCAGCCATCTCATCCTCTTCATCCCCTTCTCCTCCTGCCTCCAATCCCTCCCAGTATCAGAGTCTTTTCCAGTGAGTCAACTCTTTGCATGAAGTGGCCAAACTATTGGAGTTTCAGCTTTAGCATCAGTCCTTCCAAAGAACACCCAGGACTGATCTCCTTTAGAATGGACTGGTTGGATCTCCTTGCAGTCCAAGGGACTCTCCAACACCACAGTTCAAAAGCATCAATTCTTCGGTGCTCAGCTTTCTTCACAGTCCAACTCTCACATCCATACATGACCACTGGAAAAACCATAGCCTTGACTAGACGGACCTTTGTTGGCAAAGTAATGTCTCTGCTTTTGAACATGCTATCTAGGTTGGTCATAACTTTTCTTCCAAGGAGTAAGCGTCTTTTAATTTCATGGCTGCAATCACCATCTGCACTGATTTTGGAGCCCCCCAAAATAAAATCTGACACTGTTTCCACTGTTTCCCCATCTATTTCCAATGAAGTGATGGGACCAGATGCCATGATCTTAGTTTTCTAAATGTTGAGCTTTAAGCCAACTTTTTCACTCTCCTCTTTCACTTTCATCAAGAGGCTTTTTAGTTCCTCTTCACTTTCTGCCATAAGGGTGGTGCCATCTGCATATCTGAGGATATCATTTAGGGATGGACATTTAGATCAATGGAACAAAATAGAGTCAAGAAATAGACTAATCCATTTAATATTTGGATTGTTTCCAATGTTTGACAAAGATGCCAAGGCAATTCAATGGAGAATGGAAAGTCTTTTCAATGCATGCACTAATTATCCATGTTTAAAAAAATAAACATCAATCCTTACTCCCTGTCATACACAAAATCAACTCAAAGTGTATCCCACAGCTTAATGTGAAACCTGAAAATCTGAAACTTGTAGGAAGGGAAGAAAAAAATTTGAGGCCTTAGGGCAGGCAAGGGTTTCTAAGATATGACACCAAAAACACTAACGATAAAAGAAAAGATATTAATAATTAAACTTTATAAAAATTCAAAATTTTTGCTCTTTGAAATGTCCCAATAAGGAAACAAAAGGGTAAATAAAATAATGGTACAAAATATTCACACAACACATTTATCTGATAAAGACTTGCATCCAAAATATAAAGGGCTCTTCGAAACTTGAAATGATATGAACAGACTCCTCACTAAAGACTATATATAAATAGCCAACAAATACATGAAAACATATCCAACATCATTAGTCATCAGTTGTGACATACATATAACAATGCAAATTAAACCACAATGAGATACCACTACACACCCATTAGTTTAAGATTAAAAAGACCAATGTATCACCAAACATTTGTGAATATGTGGAGGAATTGAAACTCACACCCTGATAATAGGAATATAAAATGATACAAACACTGCCAAACATGTTGGCAATTTCTTAAATTTAATATATACCTGTCACGCAACAAAGTCATTTCATCCCTAGGTATTTAACCAAAAGAAACAAAATTATATATTCACACAAAGATTGTGCATGAATGTTCTTGGCAACTTTATTTGTAAAAGCCAAAAGCTGGAAACAATCCAAATATCTGTCAATTGGTGAATGGATTAATAAATTATCATCTATCCATGCAATGGATACTGTATGTACTATTCATCAATTAAAGACACAAATTTTAGTATATACAATGACATGACTGAATCTCAAAATCACTATGCTAAATGAAAAAAACTAAGTAAAAATAGACATTTGAGCTCAAGAATCAACCCCACCTGGTTATGCAACATCAAGCAAGTGACTTATTACCTACCTGCTTTAGTCTTCTCACCTGTTAAATAGGAATAATAATAATAATATTGCTAGCACTTATTGAGTCTTTACTATGTTTCAAGGTCTTTACTTTCAATGTCCCATTTAATCCTCAAAACCCCATTGTATTTGATATATGTTTAGCACTTACCATTATACTCAATAATTGTAGTTATTATAAGAAATTGTTATTGTAAGTTATTACTTTCTTACTAATTTCTTATTGAAAAGTGAAAGTGAAAGTTGCTCAGTCATGTCTGACTCTTTGTGACCCCATGGACTATAGTCCATGAAATTCTCTAGGCCAGAACACTGGAGTCAGTAGCTTTTCCCCTCTCCAGGGGATCTTCCCAACCTAGGGATCGAACCCAGGTCTCCCACAGTGCAGGCAGATTCTTTACCAGCTGAGCCACAAAGGAAGCCCAAGAATACTGGAGTGGATAGCCTATCCCTTCTCCAGTGGATCTTCCTGACCCAGGAATCGAACTGGGGTCTCCTACATTGCAGGCGGATTCTTTACCAACTAAATAAAGGAATCAATATATGTTGAGACTTAGTTATGAGAAAGACCCAGTGGAATGTCCTGTAGAGAGACAGAAAGATGAATGAGACAGAATCTTACAATCCTGTCCTCCAGAATCTTACAACCTAAACTTGGAAACAAAACATAAACACGTAACTAAAGCACAAGATAGCATTAAATAGAGACAAACATGGTATTATGAGAGCGGGTCATGGAAAAATCTCATAGAGAAATACAGTGTTTAAACTGAGCCTAGAGGGAAGGCGGCATCTCCCTAGGAAAAGCTGCTGGGGATGAGAAAACTATGGATATTGTAGCAGGGAGAAAGAAAGCAGGAACATTGAGAACAACAGCAAACAATGCAGCATGGTGGAGTGCAGATTGTGTGAAAGTGTGTGTGAGCAAGGAGGGCCAGATCCTGGAAGGTCTGGGAGAGCGGGCAAGAGTGGGTTTCATTCTGAATTCATAGGGTACTTTGGGGTGTTTGGAGTCAAGAAGTGATAACGTGTTGTGTTTTAGCAGGATGACTACAGCAAGGATTTGGCCAAAGGGGAGATGAGAAGCGGGAAGAACGACTTAGAGGTGTTTGTGATGAGCAAACTGGAGCCTGAACAGGGATGGTGGCTGAAAGAATGATAGGTATGTAAGAACTGATTCTAAAGTAGCATCAAATTGATATAGTGACTAATTAAATTGGACCAGAGCAGAGAAATAAATCAAAGGGACTCCAAAATGGCAAACTTGCTTGACTGGAAAGATGGGAAGACCATTATTAGAAGTACAGAAGTCAAGAATAAAAGGATATTTATTTGAACAGGATTAAAGGAGTGCTAACAAGAAAGGGTAAAAAATGAATATTTGGATTACATTAAAATTAACAGCTCTTTTTCATCCAAAAAAACATCATTAAGAGAATGGAAAGCAAACCAGAGAGTAGCTGAAATACCTAACAAAAGAATTACCTCTGGGATATACAAAGTACTGGTATAAATCAATATGAAGAAAATAACTCAATAGAAAAATGGATGGAAAGATACCAACAGGTACTTAACAGGATGCTTTGCAAATGCACAATACACATGAAAAGTTGCCTAACTTCATAGTCACTGGGGAGATGTAAATTATAAACCATAATGAGATAACATTGCATATATACCAGAAATAAGTAAAAAAAAATTTTTTAATAGGCAATACGAAACGTTGGCAAAAGTATGAACCAAATGGATTTTTCATACATTTCTGGTAGAAAAGTTAGTTGATATTGGAAGAGCCACTTTGGAAAATCGTTCAGCAATATCTACTAAAAATGAACTTGCATCTAGAGACCTAGCAACTCCATTCTTAAGCATGAGCACGAGAGAAAAGCATATGTTCCCCAAGAAAAACTGAGAGAATGTTTAAAGCAGCATTACTCGTAACAGCCTAAAACTGGAAACTACCCAGACGTCTATGAAAAACAGAAAGAATTTTAAGAAATATGGTATATTTGCATAATGGACTATTATTTATTAATGAGAATGAGTAAACTATATCTACATGTAACAACTTGGAATGATACTATAAACACGATGCTGAATGAAAAAAGACAGTCACAAAACATAAATATGATTCTATTTAAGTTCAAAACAGAAAAACTAAACTATTGCATTAAAATCAGAATATTGGTTATTTGGGGGTGGTTACTTGGCAGTAATGACTAGAAGGGAGCAGGAGTGGGATAAAGGGGATAAAGCTCGTAATGTTCTGTTTCTTGATCTTGGTTCTGGTTATAAGGGTGTGTTCCCTTTGTGAAAATCTCTAGAACATGAATAAATTTCTGTTTAGTTCAATTCAGTCACTCAGTTGTGTCTGACTGTTTGCAACCCCATGGACTGCAGCATGCCAGGCCTCCCTGTCCATCACCAACTCCCAGAGCTTGCTCAAACTCATGTCCATCAAGTCAGTGATGCCATCCAACCATCTCATCCTCTGTCGTCCCCTTCTCCTCCTGCCTTCAATCTTTTCCAGCATCAGGGTCTTTTCCAAGGAGTCAGTTCTTCACATCAGGTGTTATACATTATAAATTTATGTTATACAGTAATAAAAAATTGTTTTTCTTTAAAAAGCAAGTTTGGGGGTTAGATGATGCAGTCAGAATTAGAAATGATGATTTTTATAGAAATACAGATGCTAACAAGCAAGAAATGTGAGTCTATGTTAGGAGATGACAGGATGTTACTGGAGATAAATATATTTGTCATTCACTACAACAATCAAAGATAGTGATAAAGAGAAAGAAGAGAGAAAGCTAAAGAAAGAATCTTGGGGGACATTTGCTCATGGGATTTGGAAGAAGAAAAATAGAGGAGAAGATGATCCTCCAGCATCAGGGTCTTTTCCAAGGAGTCAGTTCTTCACATCAGGTGTTATACATTATAAATTTATGTTATACAGTAATAAAAAATTGTTTTTCTGTAAAAAGCAAGTTTGGGGGTTAGATGATGCAGTCAGAATTAGAAATGATGATTTTTATAGAAATACAGATGCTAACAAGCAAGAAATGTGAGTCTATGTTAGGAGATGACAGGATGTTACTGGAGATAAATATATTTGTCATTCACTACAACAATCAAAGATAGTGATAAAGAGAAAGAAGAGAGAAAGCTAAAGAAAGAATCTTGGGGGACATTTGCTCATGGGATTTGGAAGAAGAAAAATAGAGGAGAAGATGATCCAAAAATGCATGCACATAAGCCAACCCAGAAGAACGCTTCACAGAAAGAAGAGCAGACGATCAGCAGCTACAAATGCGGTGTAGTGGACAAAAGCATGGGTTTCACAGTCAGAGTTTCTGGGTTCAAATCCTCCGTTTCCTTGTCTGTAAATTGGGGTGACAAATGGACATCATGTTATTATGTTAACTTATCTGAACAGTGGCTAACAGCTGGTGATCTAAACAGCTCCAGGAGGGTGAGAAAAGTGTGAGGAAAGACTGCTGGCTTCAGTAGTTAGGAGGGTAATTGGAAGAGAGGCGAAAGCCAGACTGCATGTATGGTGAGAAAACTGATTTAAAAAAGAGTGGATCAAAGTTCAGCAAACAGTATCCAAAATGCTGCAAGTGGATCCCCCAGCTTTCTAGCGTGACACCACTGTCAACTTCTTCAGTTTCCAAGTGTTTATTCACTCACACTCCAGCCAGGAGGGTGGAGGCCACAGGTTGGCCAGAGTCTCCATTAGGCAAAGACCTCCAGGCATGTGGCTCTGAAAGAATCACTGGTTTTTTCAATTGTCTGAGCAGTCTGAAAGCAGCCATAACTAAAATTAAGAAGCCTCTCGAACAAAACCCATCCAGGAAAAGGAATCCTAGACAACTACCCGCAAAAAGGCTAACTCAACAGTTCCATCTCGAGTTTTTTTTCTTTCCTTTTTAATATCTGTTTATCTGGCTGTGTTGGGTCTTAGCTTCGATACTCAGTACCTTGTTGTGGAGCGTGGGCTCCTCTCTAGCTGTGGCACACAGGCTCAGTAGTTGCAGTGTGGGGGCTTAGTTGCCCCTGCAGCCTATGGGATCTTAGTTCCCCAACTGGGGATCAAACCTGTGTCCCCTGCATTAGAAGGGGGATTGTTAACCATTGAACCACCAGCAAAGTTCCAGTATTATTTCTTACAAGTGCACATGAATCAATAATTGTCTTCAAATAAAATAATGTCTCCTATGTCACACTCTTTTTGTAACAAACCCTTTGATATTGAGAATAATGTGTCCAAACCTTTGCGCTTTGTGCTAAGTCACTTCAGTCGTGCCTACTCTTTGCCACCCCAAGGACTGTAGCTGGCCAGGCTACAGTCTGGCCTGTCCATGGAATTCTCCAAGCAAGAATACTGGAGTGAGTTGCCATGCCCTCCTCTAGGGGATCTTTCTGACCCAGAGAGCGAACCCACATTTCTTACATCTCCTGCATTGGCAGGTGGCTTCTCTACCACTAGTGCCACCTAGGAAGCCCATCCAAACCTCCAGGAACCCCCAGATTTCAGAAAATGGACGCGCTCCAAAGGCTTACTCCAACAGGCTTGCTCCCACATCACACTTCCTCTGGAATCACAGGTCCCCTGCCACAGTCCTCAGTCCACCTCACCACATTTTCAGCTGTTGATGGAGTTCTATCTTTCCCTTTATGTTCATTTCCACAGAGCCGTCCTTATTTCCCCAGAGTCACTGCATGCAGGGATGAATCAAGAGCTGTGGAGCTGCTTCCCAGGGCAGCAGATGCCCCAGGACTGCTCAGATATTGTCAATAAAATGCCAAATGGCTGCAAGCACTAGTAAGAACCATAGTGTCAAATCTGGAGATGTCTAGGGCATGCCACGTCACTTTTTTCTTTCTTTTTTTAAGCATGAAAAAAGGGGTCATTCATATACACACTACTATAGATAGATATATAGATAATAGATAACTAATAAGAACATATTGCATAGCACAGGGAACTCTACTCAATACTCTAGATGGCCTACATGGGGAAAGAATTTTTTTAAAAAAGAGTGGATTTATGTATAACTGATTCACTTTGTTATATACCTGAAACTAACACAACATTCTAACTCAACTACAATTTTTTAAGAAGTGGCTCAGAGGTTAAAGAGTCTGCCTGCAATGCGGGAGACCTGGGTTCAGTCCCTGGGTAGGGAAGATTCCCTGGAGAAGGAAATGGCAACCCATTCCAGTACTCTTGCCTGGAGAATCCCATGGACGGAGGAGCCTGGGTGGGCTACAGTTCGTGGGGTCGCAAAGAGTCGGACATGACTGAGCGACCTCATTTCACTTCACAATTTTAAAAAAAATTTTAAGGGACAGGCATTAAATATCCATTCAGATGTGCCACAAACACATATGTTGCCAGATAGGAATTATTATTTACATTACCATATGTTATAGATAGCCAGTGGGAATCTGCTATATAATACAGGGAGTTCAGCTCCATACTCTTTGATGACCCAGAGGGATGGGATAGGGGAGGGGGAGGGAGGCTGAGGAGGGAGAGGATCTATGTATACTCAGAATTGATTCACATTGTTGTACAGCAGAAACTAACACAATGTAAAACAATTTTATTCCAATTTAAATTTTTAAAAATGAAATTAAATTTTAAAAAAGAAAAAAGTTTTTAAAAATAAAGGAAGTATTCAGAATTGAAGATGATGGAGGTCTTCTGCTTGTGGCCTGACTCTCTCAATCTGAAGTTTAGCTATTTCAGAGCAAAGCTATATCCTAGATCTTCATCTCACTCCATTCAACCTGCAAGTTAAACACCAGTCACACCCGGCTGAAAGCCTTTCATCCAGGAAAGATGTTGCCTTAGTCACCTCTGGCTGCTAGACCAAAAATACATAGACTGGGCGGCTTAGCCACAAGAGAAATTTCCTTCTACAGTCCTAGAGACTGGAATCGTGAGCATGGTTTGGTTCCCCTTAGAGTTCTGAGTTATAAACAGCTGTCTCCTCACCATACCGGCACGTGTAGAAGGGGTAGACACTACGTGGGATCTCTTTTATCAGGGCACTAATCTCAATTCTTTTCTTGACGATTATTTTTTTCTAAGAGAAAAACCAGAATCGGTGCCAAGCTGCTGTCAGAAGCTCATCATACCCTCAGAGGGGTGAGGCTTGCCGGTGGCAATAGGGAAAAAATGAATGACTCTCCCTCCTGACTCAGACTGACTCGGGTCGAAGGTCCTGACAGCGGCGGGGGTCCTCCTCCGGGGTGGGGGTCCTGGGCAGTGGCGGGCTCAGAAAGACGGCCTGGCGGGCCCGGGGCAGCTTCGCAAGGGGCCTCGCGGCTGTCGCTAAAGGCCCTCTGAGCGCCTCCCAGATGAAGTCCCAGCTGGACGCCAGAGCTGTTTTTTTAACCCTAACAAGATCTGTCATTAAACGTTGCTGGAGCCTGACTTTGCCTCTTTCCCTCCGGGCCTTGCTAGTGGAGGTCAAAGGTCACATTATCCTTCCACACAGGCTCCTGGGCCTCCGGCTTTTGTTTGCCAGACCTCATGGTGGTGATAAGCAAGGAACCCCTGGGTCCTTGGAAGCCACACAAGAAACCAGCGAACCATGGTCTTTAACGAACGGCTCCTCCAAGGCCAGCCGGCAACAACCACTTACGATATTTACAGCTTTCTGTCCGTGCAGATTAAACACAGGCAACAAAAAATGGGACTCTTTTGTCCGGTAAACTTATGTCATTCCTTGTTAAGACAAATTGAGAACAAACCTAGATTTTGTTGGGAAGCAGTTTTTGCCTCTAAAGACAGTCTTGGATGAGGATGGGAGGATTTCTGGCGACAAGGACATCTTGTGCAATATTATTATTAAGTGACAGTGTTTTCTGATAATTTCATAAACGGTTTAGCTGTATTGTTTTCTAGCAACAGGCTATATTCTTGGCCAAGGGCAATATTTCTCCTTCGTTCATTGGCAATTCATATTATAAACAGATACCTTGCGGGTGCATTCCTCAGCAGAGGGCCAACACCAAAGCAGCAAGAGTTTAGCAGCTGAGTTACCGCTTTTTGTTTGAATTCTGAGCATCTTTCCATAGATATATCAGCAAGTTGGGTGCTGAGATTGAGGGAAGTGCTTGGTTCACTGTCTTTGCAACCAGAGAAACCTGGGGTTAAGGGCAATGGATTTTAGCAGAGAAAAAAAAGTTTTTTTCAAAGAAGGCATTATTGTGAGTCCAATATATCAATTTAAGTGCTTTAATTCAAACTAAGGAGATCTGATAGACAGAGTGCCTGAAGAACTATGGACGGAGGTTCATGACATTGTACAGGAGGCAGTGATCAAGACCATCCCCAAGAAGAAGAAATGGAAAATGGCAAAATGGTTGAAAAAGGCAAAAAGGTCTGAGGAGGCCTTACAAATAGCTGAGAAAAGAAGAGAGGCTAAAGGCAAAGGAGAAAAGGAAAAATATACGCATTTGAATACAGAGTTCCAAAGAATAGCAAGGAGAGATAAGAAAGCCTTCCTCAGTGATCAATGCAAAGAAATAGAGGAAAACAACAGAATGGGAAAGACTAGAGATCTCTTCAAGAAAATTACAGATACCAAGGGAACATTTCATGCAAAAATGAGCTCAATAAAGGATAGAAATGGTATGGACCTAACAGAAGCAGAAGATATTAAGATGAGGTGGCAATACACAGAAGAACTATACAAAAAAGATCTTAATGACCTAGAAAACCACAATAGTATGCTTATCCACCTAGAGCCAGACCTCCTGGATTGTGAAGTCAAGTGGGCCTTCAGAAGCATCACTACGAAAAAAGCTAGTGGATGTGATGGAATTCCAGTTGAGCTAGTTCAAATCCTAAAAGATGATGCTGTGAAAGTGCTACACTCAATATGCCAGCAAATCTGGAAAACTCAACAGAGGCCACAGGACTGGAAAAAGTCAGTTTTCATTCCAATCCCAAAGAAAGGCAATGCCAAAGAATATTCAAGCTATTGCACAATTGCACTCATCTCACATGCTAGCAAAGTAATGCTCAAAATTCTCCAAGCCAGGCTTCAACAATCGTGAACTGTGAACTTCCAGATGTTCAAGCTGATTTTAGAAAAGGCAGAGGAACCAGAGATCAAATTGCCAACATCCACTGGATCATCAAAAAAGCAAGAGAGTTCCAGAAAAACATCTATTTCTGCTTTATTGACTATGCCAGAGCCTTTGACTGTGTGGATCACAAGAAACTGTGGAAAATTCTGAAAGAGATGGGAATACCGGCCCACCTGACCTGCTTCTTGAGAAATCTGTATGCAGGTCAGGAAGCAACAGTTAGAACTGGACATGGAACAACAGACAGTTTCCAAATAGGAAAAGGAGTACATCAAGGCTGTATATGTCACCCTGCTTATTTAACTTATATGCAGAGTATATCATGTGAAATGTCAGGCTGGATGAAGCACAAGCTGGAATCAAGACTGCCAGGAGAAATATCAATAACCTCAGATATGCAGATGACACCACCCTTATGGCAGAAGGTGAAGAGGAACTAAAGAGCCTCTTGATGAAAGTGAAAGCGGAGAATGAAAAAGTTGGTTTAAAACTCAACCTTCAGAAAACTAAGGTCATGGCATCTGGTCCCATCACTTCATGGCAAATAGATGGAGAAATAATGAAAATGGTGAGAGATTTTATTTTGGAGGGGCTCCAAAATCACCACAGATGGTGACCGCAGCCATGAAATTAAAAGACACTTGCTCCTTGGAAGGAAAGCTATGACCAACCTAGACAGCATATTAAAAAGCAGAGACATTACTTTACCAACAAAAGTCCGTCTTGTCAAAGCAATGGTTTTTCCAGTAATCATGTATGGATGTGTGAATTGGACTATAAAGAAAGCTGAGTGTCAAAGAATTCATGCTTTTGAACTGTGGTACTGGAAAAGATTCTTGAGAGTCGCTTGGACTGCAAGGAGATCCAACCAGTCAATCCTAAAAGAAATCAGTCCTGAATATTCATTGGAAGGACTGATGCTGAAGTTCCCAATACTTTGGTCACCTGATGCAAAGAACCAACTCATTGGAAAAGACCTTAATGTGGGAAAGATTGAAGGCAGGAGAAGGGGCTGATAGAGGATGAGATGGTTGGGTGGCAT
Organism: Aepyceros melampus; assembly: GCA_006408695.1. Taxonomy (NCBI): domain Eukaryota; kingdom Metazoa; phylum Chordata; class Mammalia; order Artiodactyla; family Bovidae; genus Aepyceros; species Aepyceros melampus. The sequence goes on from SJXQ01012121.1 coordinate 181,318, forward strand.
CACTGACTCAACAGACATGATTTTGAGTAAACTCTGGGAGTTGGTGATGCACAGAGAGGCCTGGCATGCTACAGTCCTTGGGGTCACAGAGTCAGACACAACTGAGAGACTGAACTAAAGTAGGAAACTAGAGCTCACCTGATCAGCAACCCTACTTCTCATGCATATCCTGACCCAATACCCATACTCATGGGTGTCCCCAAAGAGACTCAGTAGAGCAGAGCTTGAAAACCACAGTTCTGTCAAATGTGCCTGGACTGGTTGTTAGGAGAACTCATTGCCGAATAGACCTGTAAACCACAGTGAGCCCGGGGAAGCCCCATGGTCTCACTGAGTCTGGCTTTCTCATCAGGTAAATATGAACCCCTTATTCCATGGGCCCAATCTGCCTGGAACCCATTTGGAACAGAGAGGAAAATCTGCCCATAGCCCATAGCACCCCACCACTGCCCATAATGGTTGTTTCTTTTTTTTTCGCTACAGGGATCAAACATGTGCCACCTGCAATGAAAGCATAGCATTCTAACTACCAGACCAAATGAGAATTTCCCCTAATGGTTGTTTCTTAAAAATAACTTTATTGAGATGTAATTTACATACCATAGATGTCACCCACTAAAGGAATACAACCCAATGACTTTAATATGTTCACAGAGTCAATATTAGAACATTTTCATCACCCCCAAAAGAAACCCTGTTCTCATTAGCAGTCAATCCCCATCTCTCCCCACCCCACATGTAGCCTTCAGTTCAGTTCAGTTCAGTCGCTCAGTCGTGTCCGGCTCTTTGTGACCCAATGAATCGCAGCACGCCAGGCCTCCCTGTCCATCACCAACTCCCGGAGTTCACTCAGACTCACGCCCATGGAGTCAGTGATGCCATCCAGCCATCTCATCCTCGGTCGTCCCCTTCTCCTCCTGCCCCCAATCCCTCCCAGCATCAGGGTCTTTTCTTGTTGCTTCCTGACCTGCATACAGATTTCTCAAGAGGCAGGTCAGGTGGTCTGGTATTCCCATCTCTTTCAGAATTTTCCACAGTTTATTGTGATCCACACAGTCAAAGGCTTTGGCATAGTCAATAAAGCAGAAATAGATGTTTTTCTGGAACTCTCTAGGCAACCACAAATCTACTTTCTGCCTGTATAGATTTACCTATTCTGGACATTTCATAAAAATGGAATCATATCACATACAATTCTTTGCGACTAGTTTTTCCACGCAGCATGTTTTCAAGGTTCATCATACTTCAGAATAATATTCTATTGCATAGATAGATGTATCTGTTTTGTTTAGTTAAAAAAATATTAAAAACATACAATTTTTTAAATGGACATATATTTCCATTTCTCCTGGATATATACCTGGTATTAGTTCTATGTTTGACCTATGGTAACTCTATATATTTAACCTTTTAAGGCGCTGCCAGACTTCCAAAACAGCGACACCATTTCACATTCCCACCAGTAGTGTGTGAGGATGCCAGCCTCTCCACACCTTTGCCGGCACTTGCCATTGCCTGTCTTTCTGATCACAGCAGTCCTAGTGGATACAAAGTACTACCTCCCTGTGGTTGTGATATGCATTTTCCTGGTGGCTAGTACTGTTGAGTAACTTTTCACATGCTCTCTCTTTATTTGTAAGATACTGGCAGGAAATTTAATAGTGAAACATGTCAAAATAGACGAAACTCTGTAAGCATTCATTGTTTTCTATGTCTAAGTGTGCTTCTCATTTCAAGACTTGAACATATTCTTACTTAAGTTATGGGAATTCTCTGTCTCCCCCAGGACCTCCTCCTCCGCCAAATTCACCTAACTCCATTACTATACCCTGAATTGAGCCAAACTCTACTGCGAGACAGATTATTTCTACAAAACTCTGAAAAACAGATGAGCGCCAAAACCCTGCCAATAATTCATTTTCTCAATAAACCCTAGCATGCCAGAGCACCTGGATCTGACAAGGCTGCTGCTCTGCAGAGCCCTAGAGGTGCTCTTCCAATGGCAGCTACACGTCTGGAGCCCCTGGAAGCGGGGCAGTGCTCACTTTGTGAGGCAGGCTTTCCTGGCACACTTCTGACAGGAGGCATCGCAGAGAGTTGCTGTTTAGTCAGCCCGGAGTGATCTGCACCGACCTCAAAGCTCTGCACCTGCAAGATGGCCAAGGGGGAAGGGCAGAATGAGCGTCGCCATGAGGATCTCTTCTGTTCGTCTAACTGCTGATTTAACAGCCTTGCCTGAAGCAACGCCCCCCACCCCCAGCATCCTCAGAAAGCTCTCTCTCAGTCATATGTGTGCATGCTAAGTCGCTTCGGTCGTGTCCGACTCTTTGCAACCCCATGGACTGTAACCTGCTAGGCTCCTCTGTCTATGGGATTCTGCAGGCAGGAATACTGGAGTGGGTTGCCATGCCCTCCTCCAGGGGATCTTCCTGTCCCAGGGATCAAACCCACATCTCTTGGGTCTGCTGCATTGGCAGGACCCACTTTCTTTACCACTAGCGCCACCTGAGAAGTCCCACTCAGTCACAGTCTGTTACTAAAGGCAGCCCCATACAAGGTTAGGAGCCAGTGCTGGCTCTGGTACCCAAGTCCTAATGAAAGTATCTCCCACCACCCACCAGCTCTGTGATCTTACAGATTCCTTTATCACTCCAAGTCTCAGTTTCCTTACCTGTACAACTAATAATACATTGCTCAAAGAGCTGGGAGAATCAATAAAACAATGTATTTACAGCATGCTTAGGACATAGTAGGTCTACAACAATGTCACTATTGTTGTTATTTTTATTACCAACAGTCCATTAATACATAAGGAATTTCACTTCCAGGTACTTACTATTTCCTCTGTCCAATATACTTCCCTTATGCTTTGTCCAAATAATTCTTTTATTAATTCTCTGATCTAGGTTTATAGGAAGTTGGCTCTAGGAACATTCCCTTTGCTGTACCCCCAAGAGTGGGTGCCCCTGCCAGGACCTCCCAAGCACCCAGTCTTACTCTTATTGCTCACTATTACCCTACTCTAATTGCCCGTGTGCTGGCCTGCGTCCTCCACCAGACCCTGGGCTCCTGCACTCGGTGGGAACTTCGTAAATATCTGTTCAGTTTCTGCCTGCATCTGAATCTGAGTTATGGTCTCTTTGCCATCCTCAATATCTCCACAAAAGGAAAAGAAGCCAATATTGATTGAGTTCATCCTGGGCCAGTACTGTCCATATGTTAGTTCATATAAAGCCCAACAGAATACTAGGTGGGGCAGGTATTCCTTGCTCTAAGGATGAGGAACTGTTGGCATGGGAGGTTAATTAACTTAATTAACTCCCCTTAACTTGCCTAAGGTCCCACAGGTACCAGGCTGGGATTGGCATCCAGAGAGTGCTCCCTGCACTATCCCCACAAAGATTCTGCCTGTCTTCTTTAAGATCTAATTCCCAGTGATCCGCAGAGCTCAATTCAGTTACTGCTGGAAACAGGAACCATGTTTTGGGCTCAAAGAACACATTTTCCCCCTTACCCTTTATTACAAAAACACTCAGTTACTTACTAAAATCTGTTCCATTCATCTAACTGATTTTGAATGTTTAGAAGGAGGTGGAGCAAGTCCTCTCTGGGGCCCTTTCTCAGGTAAGACAGTTCAGGTAGAGTTAGAAAGGGGCTGGGGTCAGGGATGGGTGCCTGCGGGAGAAAGATGGGGTAGACTGGCTAGAGGGAGGCGAAGGTTTGGCAGGAAACTGACCCTGCAAACCCCACACACGTTTCCTGAGAGGCTTTGTCGTCTGAGACAACTGCACACCTGTGGGTATGCATGCCATAGCATCCTAGGACCTTCTCTGTGCTGTCCCAGCCCTGCTCAGCAGGCAGGACTGTACGTGCAAAATTGCATGGAATTGTACAAGCCTGGAGCTCAGGGGACAAACTCCCTTCCTTATCTGCAGACTCTTGTAGAGGTGGCTCTTCCTAGGGAATGTCTATTGCTGTGAATAAGGACTCTTTTAAATTTTTTTGGCAAAATGAAGGACTCCAGAAGCAGCACGTGCACAGACAGCTGCTATGAGCCAGCATCTGCTCATGTAACATGATTGTTAATGAACTGAAAAGGATGCTGCCACTCTGATTTCCAGGGCACAGGAAATAAAAAATAGAGAAGAAAACTGAAATTAAGTTATGGTCTGTGTTCTCTAGGCAGCATATGGCGGGGGGAGGTGATGTGGTTGACGAATTACACCACTGATGTGTCTCATGCATGTTAAGTACTCAGCAGGGGAACTTATATTCTGAAAATGACAAAACATTGTTGAAAGAATTTATAAAATCTAAATCAACGAGACAATATCTGTGTTGATGGGCTGGAAGATTTAATATGGTTAAGACAGCAAAACTCCCCAAATGATCTACAGATTCAGTGCAATCTCTATCGGAATCCCAGCTGAATACTAAATTCACATGGAAACTCAAGAAAACCAGGATAGCCAAAAAAACCTTAAAAGTGAAAAACAAATTTGGAGCACTTGCACATCTTGATTTTAAAATTCATGACCAACAGTAATCAGTACAATGTGTTACTGGCAGAAGGATAGCTAAATGGAACAATGAAATAAAATCAAGAATCCAGATCTAAACCCATGTATCTATACAAAAACTTGTACATGAATGTTTACAGTGGCATTATTTATAATAGCCAGAAGATGGAAGCAATCCAAATGTCCACCAATTGATGAATGGATAAGCAAAATGTGTTATATCCATAGAATGGAAGTTTTTGTGGCCATACGAAGAATGGAGGACTGATACATACTGTAACATAGATGAACCTTGAAAACAGTGTGTTAAGTAAGAGAGTAGTCACATATAACAATATACATATTATACGATTCCATTTATTTGAATTGGCCAGAATAAGTATATACAGAGAGACAAATGGAGAAGGAAATGTCAACCCACTCCAGCATTCTTGCCTGGTGAATCCCATGGACAGAGGAGCCTGGTGGGCTACAGTCCATAGGGTCACGAAAGAGCAGGACACGCCTGAAGCAACTGAGCATGCACGCCCATAGAGAAACAAAATAGATGAGCTTAGTGTCAGGAGGAATGGCTACAGTGAAGGATGATAGCTAGTGATTATGGAATTTCCTTCTGAGATGATGAAAAGTTCTAAAATTGATTATGGTGCGAGTTGCACAAGTCTGAATATATTAAAACCATTGAATTGTATTCTTTGAGTCTGTGAATTATATCTCAATAGAGTTTTAACAAAAAATCGAGAAAGTGCCTTAGAGCACTTTATGTTCTTTTTAAAATATGGCCTCAAATTGCATTTAGCTAAATTGTACATTAGATACCCTTCATTCCACAGGATGGAAGTGCACAACTGACTTCTCCGGGTTCCTGTACCCATAAAAGGGGAGAGCAGAATGTTTGCACTATCTCTGACTTCAATACCCAGACTTCTGCTCAGGGTTTATCCATCATACGCAGTGGACTCCTGGGAGTCCCTGTTGGTCTGGGTGAAAATTTTAACAGTGTATTTTTGTGGCATAACAAAGCCTGTTATTCCCAATACCCACCACTTGGTGCAGAACTCTGCCAGGAAGGAGATGGGAAAAGTTAATGGGGCTCAAAATACTTCTGAGGAGGAAATTGACCAAGACTTATACCTTTTCCCTCAAGATCAATGTTATTAGGTCCTATGTAATATAGTGAGTTCTGACAGAGGTTCTCAGGCAAGAAAGGACACCTAAAGGAATCTAAACAGGAAGGAAGGCTGCTAAAACAGAGACTGGTCTAGAAGAGAGATTGCCTCAAGATCAGGCTCTTGGTTGGGGTGGGGGTAGGGGTGGAGCAGAGCCCACCCAGGTGGCCCTCATGCCCCAAGACAGGAACAGGCAGAATGATAAAGAATACTGAACATCCAGTCTGGGAGGGGAGTCTGGGGAAGAATGGACATGTGTATGTGTGTGGCTGAGTCACTTTGCTGTGCATCGAAACTATGACAACATTGTTAGCCAGCTATACAGTAGCTGGTTATTTTTTATTCAGTATAAAATAAAAAATCAAAAGAAAAAATCCAGGGTCATGGGCCTATAGGAGAGGGACTCTTGAGAGGGAGAGTCTGGAATTTCTGCCCAGAATACACATAAGTATGTCATACAGAATGGTACAGCTAAGGCAGAGCTTTGTTTGCTGGTTTAGGATATTGAGATTTCTTCCTTAAGGAAAATTCTGCCAGCAGGCAAATTCTCCAATGCCAATTTTAGTAAGGTGTTATCTGCTAATTAAGTAAAGATGATTGTCTTCCACTGAAGACAGATTAGCATTGTGATATTTACTGGAAGCAGCATGAAATAGGTATCTAACTTTATTATTTCTGGGACAGAAATTAGAAATGAAATTTAAAAGGGTTTGGAATGTGGTCATTGCCATGGTCACTACGGCTGTTATTGAGTTGCAGCAAGTCAGCGCATATACAGATAAGACACCCCCACACGGTGTGGGCCCCAACATGAATCTGGTTCTGTCTACTTCAGGGCCAGTTCTTCTGCACATTGCATGATTCGTTCTCAAATTTCTCACGTACTTACTCAATTCACTCTCCATGTTCTTAATTTTAAATTCCCAAGAAACCTAATTTGTAATCTTCATTTGGCCTCATGATCATAAACACAAACACTGATGCTGAAATCATGTGATCATAATCATCTAAAGATCTTCTAGAGCAAGGATAGTGAACTCTTTTTGGGATGTGCCAGATGGTAAGTATTTTAGGCATTGTGGGCCATACGCTTTCTCCCCCATTTTCAGCTCCACCATTGTAGCATGAAAGCAGTCATAAACACTACATAAACACATGAGCGTCGCTGTGTTTCCATAAAACTTGTTATACAAATAAACAGGTGGTGGGCTGGATTTAGTCCAGGGGCCATAATTTGCCAACCCCTGTTCTATAAAATCCTTAAGCTATCCTAAATTTTATGTTATAATTAAAATGCAAACATAAAATTTTAAAGTGTTCTTGGGGAACTCTTGAACTCTTGAGAATGTGGATCGATGGACTTGTTTGAGAAAAAGTTGCCTGAGGAAGTCAGAATATAAACACACAGACCAGGAATGGGAACCTTGGCTCAGTTTGAGAGACAAAGTATACACCATGAAAATGACCTTAGATGGTCCCTAAAGGATAGAGGCTTGGAGTGGCTATGCCTGTGTCCCAGCTAGATTAAGTATAAGGTCCTAGCAACAGATCATGCTCAATAAATGATCATTAAATGGATCAGATGAAAATCAATAGAGGATCTTCTAGTTCAAATGTTGACATTTAAAGAGCTTGGAAGTCATAAGCATTGCACTCACAAGAAAAAAAAAAAACTAAGTAAATTGAAAACCAACAACTTTTCTTGGAAATATCAGAGAATTCAAATCACAGGGCAACTCACCATCTTGAAATCTGGAGAGACAGGTACATATGGAAAACCAAAGCTTCAATCAGCTTACCTGAAGCAGAAGCCACTAGAGGCAGCGGCTAGTTGGAACACTTCAATGGTAATTTTGAAGAATTAATAGAGGATGAGTGTGGACACCTTGAGATTTAAAAACTTCAGTGGCGGAAGGCAGGCTTTGAGGATAGGAGGAAGAGACTACATTTCCATGGATTTTACCTCAAAAATCCCTACCAGGTTCTCACAGTGAAGGTTGGAGAACAATTCCCTCGTTTCCAGCAGAGGGAGGAGGGAAGTAACCACTTTTAAATATGCCAGGGGAAAAGTACCTTTGTGACATGTATCCAGAGCCTTTTCCATAATAAAGGGCTGTACTCCAAGGGGAGCTGTTTTTACCAGAACCTTATCTGACTTAGCAGAAGGGAAATTCAGTTCACTTTAGTTGCTCAGTTGTGTCCGACTCTTTGCGACCCCATGAATTACAGCACACTAGGTCTCCCTGTCCATCACCATCTCCTGGAGTTCACACAGACTCATGTGCATCGAGTCGGTGATGCCATCCAGCCATTTCATCCTCTGTTGTCCCCTTCTCCTGCCCCCAATCCTTCCCAGCATCAGGGTCTTTTCCAGTGAGTCAACTCTTCACATCAGGTGGCCAAAGTATTGGAGTTTCAGCTTCAGCATCACTCTTTCCAAGAATATTCAGGACTGATCTCCTTTAGAATTGACTGGTTGGATCTCCTTGCAGTCCAAGGGACTCTCAAGAGTCTTCTTCAACACCACAGTTCAAAAGCATCAATTCTTCGATGCTCAGCCTTCTTCACAGCCCAACTCTCACATCCATACATGACCACTGGAAAAACCATAGCCTTGACTAGACAGACCTTTGTTGGCAAAGTAATATCTCTGCTTTTTAATATGCTGTCTAGGTTGGTCATAACTTTTCTTCCAGGGAGTAAGTGTCTTTTAATTTCATGGCTGCAATCACCATCTGCAGTGATTTTGGAGCCCAGAAAAATAAAGCCTGACACCGTTTCCACTGTTTCCCCATCTAATTCCCATGAAGTGATGGGACCAGATGCCATGATCTTTGTTTTCTGAATGTTGAGCTTTAAGCCAACTTTTTCACTCTCCTCTTTCACTTTCATCAAGAGGCTTTTTAGTTCCTCTTCACTTTCTGCCATAAGGGTGGTGTCATCTGCATATCTGAGGTTATTGATATTTCTCCTGANATGATCTTCATTTTCTGAATGTTGAGCTTTAAGCCAACTTTTTCACTCTCCTCTTTCACTTTCATCAAGAGGCTTTTTAGTTCCTCTTCACTTTCTGCCATAAGGGTGGTGTCATCTGCATATCTGAGGTTATTGATATTTCTCCTGACAATCTTGATTCCAGCTTGTGCTTCTTCGAGCCCAGCATTTCTCATGATGTACTCTGCATAGAAGTTAAATAAGCAGGGTGACAATATGCAGCCTTGATGTACTCCTTTTCCTATTTGAAACCAGTCTGTTGTTCCATGTCCAGTTCTAACTGTTGCTTCCTGACCTGCATATAGGTTTCTCAAGAGGCAAGTCAGGTGGTCTAGTATTCCCATCTCTTTCAGAATTTTCCAGTTTATTGTGACCCATACAGTCAAAGGCTTCAGCACAGTCAATAAAGCAGAAATAGATGTTTTTCTGGAACTCTCTTGCTTTTTTGATGGTCCAGGGGATGTTGGCAATTTGATCTCTGGTTCCTCTGCCTTTTCTAAATCCAGCTTGAACATCTGGAAGTTCACAGTTCACGTATTGTTGAAGCCTGGCTTGGAGAATTTTGAGCATTACTTTACTAACATGTGAGATGAGTACAATTGTGCGGTAGTTTGAGCATTCTTTGACATTGCCTTTCTTTGGGATTGGAATGAAAACTGACCTTTTCCAGTCCTGTGGCCTCTGTTGAGTTTTCCAGATTTGCTGGCATATTGAGTGTAGCACTTTCACAGCATCATCTTTTAGGATTTGAACTAGCTCAACTGGAATTCCATCACCTCCACTAGCTTTGTTCATAGTGATGCTTTCTAAGGCCCACTTGACTTCACATTCCAAGATGTCTGGCTCTAGGTGAGTGATCACACCATCATAATTGTCTGGGTCATGAAGATCTTTTTTGTACAGTTTTTCCATGTATTCTTGCCACCCCGTCTTAATATCTGCTGCTTCTTTTAGATCCATACTATTTCTGTCCTTTATCGAGCCCATCTTTGCATGAAATGTTCCCTTGGTAATTCGTCAACTCTAATCCCCTCTAGTCTTCTTGTATTATATAAAGTAAGGGAAAAAAGTAAGGAACCTTTCTGAAGGTCACAGCCCAGGGACTCAGGCTCACTAAAAAACTAAGTTCTAATCATAAGATTATAAATCACACCCCCCCCCATAGCCAACCACTACATCAGCAGAGTTCCACCACAATTACAGAGGCATATAACCAAGAGCTGTAAGACACAGATTCTACTTAAGAAGAGTTTGAAGTGAAGTCGCTCAGTTGTGTCCTACTCTTTGTGACCCCATGGACTATAGCCTACCAGGCTCCATCCATGGGATTTTCCAGGCAAGAATACTGGAGTGAGTTGCCATTTCTTCTCCAGAGAAGAATTTAGGGAGACATAAAAACAACATGAGAAAGAAAACAAGTAAGGAAGCTAGAAGAAAATGAAGCCTCTGGCACTACAGCTGCAAAAGACATTAGACACAGCACAGCTCACACTAAGAGCCTAATTATCTCAGTTTCTTTACACAATAGATCATGTCTGGATTTCAACAAAAAAGTAAATGATATGCTAGAAAGCAAGGAAAAACACATTCTGAAGAGACAAAGAAAGCATAGAGATAGACTCAGACATAGCATAGCTTTCAGAATTACCAGATAGAGAGTGTAAAATAGCTGTGATTAATATGTTAAGGGCTCTCAAGGAAAATGAGAAAACATGCAAGAACAGCTGGGTAACGTAAACAGAGCAATGGAAGCTCTGAAAAGAATCAGTGAGTTTGAAGATAGGCCATCCTCAAACAGAAAAGCAAAGAGAAAAAATGATTTTTTTCATGAAACAGAATATCAAGGAACTGCGGAACAACTGCAAAAGGCAAAACAAATGTGAAGCAGAAACACTAGAAGGAGGAGAGAAAGAGAGAGAGGAAGGAAAAGAAGATATATTTGAGGTAATAACGGCTGGGAAATTCTCAAAATTAATGACAGACACCAAACCACAGATCCAGAGAAATTCAGAGAACACCAAGTAGGATAAATACCCAAAAAAATCTATACCCAAACATACCAAACTATAGAAAGCCAAAGATAAAGATTTTAAAAGTTAAGAAAATAAGAAATCTGATTTGTAGAAGATCAAAGATAAAAATTATCATTGGACTTCTCTTCAGAATCCATGCAAGCCAGAAGAGAATGGAGTGAAATGTTTAAAGTACTAAAGGAAAAGCCAGATACTTGTGTATCTGGTGAAATTATCACTGGATACAAAGAATGCTTAAAACTCAACAATAAGGAAAAAACAACCCAATTAAAAAATAGGTAAAATATCTGAACACATTTCTCATTAAATAAAAAATACAGACTTCAAATAAGTACGTGAAAAGATGACATCATTATCATTAGGGAATTGTAAATTAAAACAAACTACTACACACCTACTAAAATGGTTAAAAAAACAGACAAACTCAGAGTACCAAATGCTCCACATTAATGCAAGATGTTAATAATAGGGAACCTGTGCTGGTGGAGAGTGACTACATATGGAGATTGCCTGTATGATCTGCTCGATTTTTGTGTAAATATAAAACTGCTCTAAAAAATGAAGTCTCCTAATTAAAAAAAAAAAACAGTCAGTGTAAAGTGGAGACACATGGAAGATTCACGGAATAAAAACATGATAAAGATCAAATGGGTTTAGAGCTAGAAAAGACCTCAGGATTGGTCATTCATTCATTCCACAACTATTGGGTACTTACAGAGTGTCACTCTCTCTGTGAGACATGGCAAGCATGATGAAAACAAGATGGTCCCCTCACAATACAGTACTAAGTGAACAAAGTCAAAAGGTGCCACTTTTGATGCATGTGTGTATATATGTTTCAGGGATGGAGGAAAACTTTGAGAGGATGGTCACTAAAACATGAACAGTAGTTGTTTCTGGATGGGCTTTGTTTCCTTTTACTGGTTCATATCATTTCACAGTGTTTCTGTGATATACATGCTTTGTTGTAATAAGAAAATAAAATAATAAAAGTACTTTTTCTTTTATTCTAAAGATGCTACTTTACAGAATACAGCAAAGCAAAGGTGAATTGGAGCCAGGATTGTGAAAGCACAGGAATTGGACAGGAGTGAGAGAGTGAGTAGGGTAAGGTCATTTTTGGCAGGGAAAGTATACAGTGAGGGCCTTGGGTACTGCCCAGGAGTATATTTTGTGGCTGCAGAGGGTAGGAATGGGGCTTCCATGGCGGATTTCACTCAACAGCAGCAATTCTTGACCATAGCTAACCACAGCCAGCTTTGTGACCCTGAGAGGTTTTAATACTTGTTCATTTCCACTGAGTTTCTTCCACCAATGTGTTCCAAATGTATTTCACAGAAAGCTAAGTATCGGTAGGTAGATTTCCTACTGATGCTTTGATAAATGCTATATTGAACAAAGAAAGAATACCACAATTATTGATAGCAGAACCTATCAAAAAAACTTTTTTATTCTATGATATAGTACATGACCCCAAAACAGAGTATACAACATTTCCCAAATTTATTTGAGAAAAAAAAAATCACCATCTCCACTTTGTTTGGGTGAGAGCAAAAGAGTTATATGGAATTGGTGTCATCATTTGATACACAGTTTGAGAAGGGTTACTCTGCCATATGTCACAGCAGGGATTCATGGGCCATGATTGATCTTTTTCATTTATACCCTAGTATCTCCAGCACCATGCACAACAGCTAGCATAAAAAAGGCTCTCAAATATTTGCTAATTGAGTGAATGAATTTCATTAAGAAGAATTGAGTTAGCAAAGCTCTATATCTTGTGTATCTCTTCCAGATTTTATTTACTCTTCCTTACAGAAACCATCCCGACTTGATCAATCCATGTAGGTGTGGAAGAATTAAAAATCTAGATCCTTTCAACAGGACTCTCTCTCCCAAGGGTTTCTGACACTTGCAAACAAACTTCTCTTACCAGCTGAGAGTCAGGAACGAGTCAAGGAAGATGTGCTGGCAGTTAATCTTACCACTTCCCCTCCAACAAATTCAACTTGCTTCCCAAGAGTCAGTAGAGAATGGCCTCCAAAGAAAACAACCAGTTGGATGATAGGAAGTGAATGCGTGACTGTCAGAGCAATAAAGCCTTGCCCTTTGCCCTACTCCATCAAAAGTTTAGCAAGGACATGCTTTCCCCACATAGTCTGATAACAGCTGTCCCAGAAGACAGATTGCACACGGATTACAACTAATTGGGGTCAAGAAGAGATCGCCTCTAGTTTTGCCAAGAGCTCTTCTTGGGCTGAGAAAGTGTGTGTTCCTGCAGATGTTTTCCTGTCCCCTGTGGAACTTGTCCCTACCCACTATGGACCTGTGTCATTGAGCAACTAAAAAGCTATTGATTTCATTTCTTCTAAGGGCTGAAGGAGTTCATGAGCCCCTAAAGTACAACCAAGGGGAAAAAAAAACTGCTCAGCCAAAATTTAAGCCCCAATGGGTCATAATGTCCATGTGTTACAAAAATATAACTTTCTTTAAAAACAAAAAAATTTCTGGTGATTGTACAATTTTGTGCAGAAGGCTGTTCAATCTACAGCTATTTCAAACTCTCAAAACTTTATACATGCAAGGCAAACAAACTGAAAGCGAAAGTCACTCCTTTTCCTCTTATTTCTAAGATTAGTTGCAACCTCCCTGGTTTTCAGCACTTGTGCCAGCGTCCAGACTACTCAAGGGATTTCCGCAGTCGCATAGAGAACCTGGACTAAATTAGTCCAGAGGGATGTGTGCCATTTCTAAGTCTGTGGTTGGCTTCATTGTGTTTAAAGCAAAGGTTATTAGACACCAATGCTGTGCAGATTTTCTAAATACTCTGGACTGCCAGTGGCAGAACCAGATGTGAACTATATCAGGAGAGACATGTGTGACAGCGTCTCCCTAAATGCCTATGATGAATTATAACCTGCAGAGGAGAAAATTGCAACTGTGTGGTGCCAGGGTAATTTCCTCCAAATACCCCTTCCATCAGATTATTTTCTGTCAGGGAAAGCTAGGGCTCTGTTGTGTGAAATCTAAAAAGCAGTGTTAAGGACCTCAGTCGTATGCCTGTCCTACCTTGAGACAAGCCAAAAGGATCCCTAAACCCCGAGACAACCTCTTTATTCTCCTCCTCTATACTTTGCTTGAGTGCCTCCCTCTGAAATCCATAGTTCCAGTGTCCATCAAAATCTGGCTCAAACCTCATTATTGTCAAGTCACCTTCCCTATCCAGCCTTGTTCCCTCCATGCTGATCCTTCTCCTTTATTTGGCACTCCCTGTAGTTGTCTGTAAGTTGTCACTGTTTCTATTGGTGGGGCCACTGGAAAGCTTAGCACTGAATATGAGTACCCTATAAAACAAGTGTGTGGAAAAGGCTCCTTGGTGTGCATTTTCTGCACTTCCTTCTTCCTACCTTCACTGTGAGGTCACCCTTGCTTTTTGCTTTGCTTTCTGTCACTTCTAAGTTGTTACCTTGCTCTTAATTTAACTATTTTACATGCTATCTTAAGTCTTTTGTGGATCAAAGCAGAGTGTCAACATGATTTTTTGGACTTTATTCAGTTCAATTCAGTTCAGTCGCTCAGCCGTGTCCGACTCTTGGTGACCCCCTGGACTACAGCATGCCAGGCTTCCATGTCCATCACCAACTCCCGGAGTTTACTCAAATTCATGACCATCAAGTCAGTGATGCCATCCAACCATCTCATCTTCTGTTGGCCCCTTCTCCCCCTGCCTTCAATCTTTCCCAGCATCAGGGTCTTTTCCAATGAGTCAGTTCTTCGGATCAGGAGGCCCAAGTATTGGAGTTTCAGCTTCAATATCAGTCCTTCCAATGAATATTCAGGACTGATTTCCTTTAGGATTGACTAGTTGGATCTCCTTGCAGTTCAAGGGACTGTCAAGAGTCTTCTCCAACACCACAGTTCAAAAGCATCAACACTGCAGTGCTCAGGTTTCTTTATAGTCCAACTCTCACATCCATAATGACTAATGGAAAAACCATATCTTCAACTAGATGGACCTTTGTTGGCAAAGTAATGTCTCTGCTTTTTAATATGCTGTCTAGGTTGATCATAGTTTTCCTTCCAAGGAGCAAGTGTCTTTTAATTTCATGGCTGCAGTCACCATCTGCAGTGATTTTGGAGCCCCAAAAGATAAGTCTCTTACCATTTCCATTGTTTCCCCATCTGTTTGCCATGAAGTGATGAGACTGGATGCTATGATCTTAGTGTTCTGAAGGCTGAGCTTTAAGCCAAGTTTTTCACTCTCTTCTTTCACTTTCATCAAGAGGTTCTTCAGTTTTTCGCTTTCTGCCATAGGGTGGTGTCATCCGCATATCTGAGGTTATTGATATTTCTCCCAGCAATCTTGATTCCAGCTTGTGCTTCATTCAGCCCAGCATTTCGCATAATGTACTTTGCATATAAGTTAAATAAGCAGGGTGACATATACAGCCTTGATGTACTTCTTTCCTGATTTGGAACCAGTCTGTTGTTCCATGTCCAGTTCTAACTGTTGCTTCTTGACCTGCATACAGATTTATGAACCTTTATGGACTGTGCTTTTCCTTTAGTACACATCCTCTCTGAGGGTCTTAGCTCCCACTACCTCAATGCTCCTCAAAGGAAAAAATATTTCAGGAGCAAGTTACCATCTTCTGTTCTAGTTTTTGAAATTAACATTTTTGTTCTTCTTTTGATTAAAATATTACATGTACAAGATATCTTTATATATATTATCTGACCCCAGAGTTATCATAGCTTGTTATTCATAAGGGCTTCCCCTGTGGCTCAGATGGTAAAGAATCCGCCTGCAATGTGGGAGACCTGGGTTCAATCCCTGGGTTGGAAAGATCCCCTGGAGAAGGGCATGGCAACCCACTTCAGTATTCTTGCCTGGAGAATCTCCATGCACAGAGAAGCCTGGAGGGCTACAGTCCACGAGGTCACGAAGAGTCAGACATGACTGAGTGACTAAGCAAAGAATTATTCATGAAGAACCATATGATTAGAAAAATTAAGTAGTTGGTTCAATGCTGCCCAGCTAAAAAGGAAAAAGCCAAGTTTCAAGTCTACCTGACTCTATATCCCTGGACTCTGCATCCTCTGAAAGTGCCTAAGCCCCAGAATAGATATTAGGTGCCCTGTACTAATTGATTGTTGAAGTACAACTAGGAAAACTTGGTCCAGAATTGAATAAAACGTGGAGGCAAAGCTATCGAAAGTTGAACTTGTAAAACTGAGTCGTCAAATGAATTGGCTTCATAAAAAGACAGCAGAGATGCTAAGTAGGTCTCTCTGGGAAAGATGAGTCAGACCTACAAAGGTACCCAAAATGTATAGGGTGTGGGGCAAACATTATATGAAAGAGATACCACATTTGGATGCAGAGAAAAGAGTGCACAGGGCACGCTGGTTTATGTTTAGGTCCTGGACAAACTGACCCCACTGTGCGACCATCACCATCATCTAGGGCTTCAGTGAGGGTAACCTTGGTGGTTATCTCCTGAGGGAGGAGGGGTCTGACAAAACGCGATAGACAGACTTTTGACATCTGCGGCCAGAATATGGAATCTTTGTTCATGGAGACTCTTCACACATGTTACCTTCTCTAGCACTCTTTCCCTAACTCCTCCTCTGTGCTTCATATTCATATACTGTTTACCACATGGTTTTGTCCCAATGCGTCTGGGTCTCTCTTCCCCACTACACCATCAGCTACTCAACGATCATAATATAATCTTTTGGAAAATCACACATAGGTGCTTCTCTCCAAACTGATCTAAAGATTGGCTCCAACTCCAACAAAAAGTCAAACAGAATTGCTGAGGAACTTAACAAATAATTCTCAAATTTATGTGGAGAAGCCAAGATCTCAGAATAAACAAGGCACTCCTGAAGAGGAATATCTAGACTTATTATAAAGCCGATGTGATGAACACAGTATTTACTAGCACAGATACAGATAAACTGCCTGATGGAACAGACTAGAGAACTCTGCAGAAATAGAAAGAGAAGGAGAAAGGGGTAGGTCCCTGAGATATGATGGAGAAGACACTGTAGATCACTAAGGAAACAACAAAATTCTTCAATAAATAGTACAGGTCAACTGGTTACCTATATGGAGAAAAAAAGAAAAAACTATAATCAGATCACACTATACAGAAAAATCAAATCTTGGAGAGTTGAAAGGCAAAAATCAAATTTTTGAAGAAAATGTTGGAGAACATGTTTAGGACCTCAGGGTGGTAAAGACTTCTTAAAACAAAACATGAAAGTACAAATTATGAAAGAAAAAAATAATAAATTTGACTACTTTCAAATTAAGAACTTCTGTTTCACAATAGATCCCATGATGAAAGTGATCGGAAGCCACAAACCAGAAGATATGTGCAATATATATAGCCAATAAAACACACATAAAGAGGATTTCTTTTCATCTTCAAAGTCCAGTGATTAGATGAATAAATACAAAGCCAATAGCCCAGCAGAAAATATGCAAAAGACAGGAACATCAGTTGACAGAGTAGTAAACTTGAGTCATCTATAAACCCATCAAAGAACACTCAGCCTCTGAGACTAATTAAGACAGCAGCGAGATACCATTTTTCACCCACTGGATTGGCAAAAATTAAGAAGTCAGACACTGTCATAGTCTTAGAGAGGGTGTGAGTCAACAGGAAGTTTTATATTCTGCTGGTAGAAGTCTAAATTAGTACAACTCCTTTGGAAAAACTTAGCTGAATGTTCAAGTATTTTATAGCCTAGTTACTCTACCTTGAAGAAACTCTTGCACACATGCCTAAGATTCAAGTGATTCTACTTCTTTCTCAGTATAAACTCTAGAAGTTTATAGAGTTTTGCACAGCATTTATACAGAGAAATGTTCACAGTAACACTGTAATAATAATTGGACAACTCTTGTCCCAAAGTAGCTGGAGAATGAGAACAACTATATATTCATACTCCTGCAATAAAATGTTACATATCATAGCAAAAATAATGAACTTCTTGCCACATGAATAAATCTTAGAAACATAATACTGAGTGAAAAAAGGAAGTGAAAAGACTGGGTATAGTATAGTACAGTAATATTTTTATAAAGCAAAATTAAATATATTGCTTGATGTTATATACATATGTGCTAACTTATTTTTCAAAACCAAGAGTTTATAGCAATAAAATTCAGAATAGTGGTTACTTCTTGAGGTAGGCAGGCCCACCAGCTGATACAATGGTATTGACCATGACCTCTAAGGCACAGATCTTCCTGCTGTCCCTCGGCTTCATCATTACCTCTGTGATAGTCACATTCTGTTGCCAGTATCAAATATGACATCATAATAATAAAAGGAAAAACTAGGTGGCCAGGCTTTTCTGAGCACATGGAAACAAGATTCTTCCATGATTTTGCCAGTGCCCACAGGCTCGCCAGCACCTAACATGAGAGGTGGATGGAACAGCGAGGTCATCGAGGCCCATCGCTAATGTTACAGATGAGGAACCTGAGGCTAGAGAGCCCGGGCGACTGTTCCGTGATCACCTGGCTGAACCAGGAGCCAAAGCCCAGTCTCCTGACACTTCCTGCCCTGCGCCCTGTCTCCAGGCCATGCCCTCTTGTCTGATGGATAATAAAAAGAAAAGGCAACTCTAATCTTCTCTATCTCTGCCTCTCCAAGACCTGGCACAAAGCCTGACAATATGCTGGCTCTCAAAATATCTGTTAACCGGATATTAAGAAATTCTCAATGGTCTGTCCACGAGGTGTCTCTCAAGTGATAAAACGGAACCCTCTCTCCTGGTTCAAGAGCTTCAAAACACACACACACACACACACACACACACACACACACACACGAGATTCCTGGAAGCAAAACAGAGGCTACCAGTCCTGCCATCCCCGGGCATTCCCAGAACTCACATGTGAGGGCACACAAGAGAAGGCAACTGAGGGAACGATGGCCCGGCACAGCCTGGAAGCACTGCCCAGCTGCTCCCAGCAGGCCAGCCTTGCGTGACAGACTGCTTTCGCTTGAGGTGTAGGATTCAGAAGAAAGGAGCCAAGCCCTGTGAATGTGTCTTTGTTGCCTCCGAGGCGAGGAGTTGCCAGGATCTGTGGTTTGGCTGTGGAATGAGCAGTGGAAGCACTTTCTCTTCCATTACATGTGCAATAACAGCCTGGCTGATCCCCGTCGTGTGAGTAAGTTCCTGGCAAGGAGAGCAGTTTCCATCTTACTTCACTGATGGCTTCCCTGAACCTCGGGTTTCCCCAGTCCCCAAAGTCTGCGTGGTGACAGGCCTCTTAGGTATCATCATTACAGTAGTTGTTCTGTGGGGGATATTTATTGAATACTAACCATTTATTCACCCACTCCAGTGTTTTTGCTTGGAGAATCCCACGGACGGGGGAGCCTGGTGGGCTGCCATCTATGGGGTCACACAGAGTCAGACTCGACTGAAGCGACTTAGCAGCAGCAGCAGCAGCAACAACCATTTATTCATTCAATTAAAACATTTTGTTGGAACTCTATTATGTCTATACGTTTTAAATGTTCATTTGCTAATATGATGACAACTTCAAGTTGATCTTATCCTCAAATTACAGATGAAAAGAGTGAAGCCATGTGAGTTTTGATAAGTCCACGGTGGCAGAGTTGAATCAGTTATTATGGCTATGGAATAAACCACCCCAAAACATAGTCTATAATAACACGTTAAGCTTAAAATTCTGAGCAGCAACAATTTAGAATCTATCTGCAGAGCAACAATAGAGACACAAACACAAAGAAAAGACCAGTGGACGCAGCAGGAAAAGGGAAGTGTAGGACGAACTAGGAGATTACGATTCACATATATACACTACCATGTGTAAGACAGATAGCTAGTGGGAAGCTGCTGTATAGCCCAGGGAGCTCAGCCCAGTGCTCTGTGATGACGCAGAGGGGCAGGGTGAGGGTGGGGTGGAAGGGCTGTCCAAGAGGGAGAGGATACATGTAGCTGATTCGCTTCATTGTACAGCAGAAACTACCACGACATGGTAACGCAATTATATTTCAATAAAATGAAAAATAAACAATTGAGGATGGTTTTGCAGTCTTGGCTAAGTTATGTCATACATGGTGGTCAGCTCTGGGTTGATTAGGCAAGAAGTTAAATGACTGACTGGCTGTGACTGGAGCCCCTCAGGTCTCCTCCATGAAGTCTCCCATCTTCTGTAGACTGACTTGGCCTTGTTCTCACTGTGAATCAAAAAGCAAATCAGCCCGATTCAAGTATCATTCTTCCTTCCCTGGTTTTTCCAGACCTTCCCTATCATGAGAAGGCTGAGGCAGGGACCTCGTCTGTGACGACCTGGGCAGCCAGCCTCCTTCTCTAACTCTAACTTCCCGTGAATTTTACTTGGTCATTCACATTATACTTGTTTACATTTCAGCAGCTTTTGTCATTGCAACATATCTCACCTGATCTTTGTATCTCTATCTTGGGCTCTTGATTTGATTACTTTTGAAATTAATTCCAAAATATTTTGTCATAATTTTTTCCAAAAGACTTTACTTTTAGAGAATTTTTAGGTCCACAGCAAATCGAGTGAAAAGAACAGAGTTCCCATATACATCCCTTGCCCCAACACATGCTTATCACTCAAAGTCCTTAGCTTACATTAAGGTTCCCTGATGGTGTTGTACATTCTATGTGTTTTGACAAATGAATGATGGCTTGTAGCCACCATAATAGTATCATACAGAATAGTTCCACAACTGTTGAAATCCTCTGTGCTCCATCTGTCCATCCCTGCATCCGCACAAGCCTCTGGCAACCACAGATTTTTTTTTTACTGCCATCATAGTTCTGCCTTTTCCAGAATGTCATACTTGTTGTTGTTCAGTCACTAAGTTGTATCCAACTCTTTGTGACCCCATGGACTGCAGAACACCAGGCTTCCCTGTCCTATCTCCCAGAGTTTGCTCAGATTCATGTCCATTCAGTCAGCGATGCTACCCAACCATCTCCTCCTCTATCACCCCCTTCTCCTCCTGCCCTCACTCTTTCCCAGCATCAGGGTCTTTTCCAATGAGTCAGCTCTTTGCATCAGTTGGCCAAAATATTGGAGCTTCATCTTCAGCATCAGCCCTTCCAGTCACTATTCACGGTTGATTTCCTTTAGGATTGACTGGTTGGATGTCCTTGCAGTCCAAGGGATTCTCGAGTCCTCCAGCACCACAATTCATCACAGAGTTGGAATCAAATGCTATGTAGCCTTTTCAGATTGTCTTCTTTCATTAGTAATAATACGCATTTAGGGTTGTTCCAAATCTTTTTATAGCTTAAGTCCTGTCACACTGAATAACATTCCATTGTCAGAATGTACCACAGTTTATTTGTCCATTCACCTATCAAAGGATATCTTGGTTGCTCAATAGTTTCGGCAGTTGTGAAAACTCTTCTATAAACATCAGTGTGCAAGTGTTTGTGTGGATGTAAATTTTTAATGCATTTGGGCAAATGCTAAGGAGCACAACTGCTGACTTGTGTGAAACTGTCCAGCTGTCTTCCAAAGTGGCTGGACCTGAGTCACTGCATACAGCAGAAATTAGCACATTATAAATCAACTATACTTCAATTAAGAAAGAAAAAGTGGCTGTACCATTTTGCATTCTCACCACCAATGAATGACAGTTTCTGCGGCTCCATATCCTGGTCAGCATCCTGTGCTGTCTGTGTTCTGAATTTTGGCCACGCTAGTGTAATGTTTTAATGGCATAATTTTATCAGCAGGACTACGGTGTTTTTCTGGAGCATGTACTTCATTTAACATTTGTTTTTCCTGTTACTTTCCTTCTTTTTTCTTCTATCTTTGTAGAAGACCCTATGGTGGTTCATTTTTTATTTCTTTTTATAGAAGCAGGTGATATTTTCCTGTAGCAGATTTTTGCTTTCTTACTCATGTTATTTGCCTGTATTAGACCACTGCTTATGCTGAAAATTATGACATGGAAGGAAGGAGAGAGATAAGACACTTTCATAATTCTTTTCCTTTCAGTCCTTCTTTACCCATCAGGAAGTTGCGAATGTAGGCAGAATGTGCACAGACCAACAAGTGAAAAGAACTAAGCTCATTGTGTGCAGTGTTTCTGCTGTTCTTTATATTTAAAGACAAAATACATCTGCATGTGCAAGCTACAAAATGTGAACTGTGTAATTTCAATGCATGATTTAAGGATGAATGGTAACATTCATGCTAATACTAAATTTTAATTTTTCTTTTCTTAGAAAAACATTACCTAGTCAATTAAAAACATCCTAAGTTGGGACTTCCCTAGTGGCCCAGTGATGAAGATGCGTGTGCCAATGCAAGGGATACGGGTGTGATTCCTGGTCTAGGAAGATCCCACATGCAGCAGAGCGGCTAGGTCTGTACACCATAACTACTGAGCCTGTGCTCTGGAGCCTGTGAGCTCAACTACTGACCACCTGCTGCAACTCCTGAAGCCCATGCTCCCTAGAGCCTGTGCCCCACAACAAGAGAAGCCACTGCAATAAGCAGCCCGCATACCACAACTAGAGAGTAATCACCACTCCCTGCAAGTAGCAAAAACCCAGGCAGCGATGAAGACTCAGCACAACCAAAAATAAATTTAAAAAAATTTTAAAGACTGTCAATCTAGATTTTTTAAAAATTGTTAAGGCGAAAGTGAGATAACACAGGAAAAAGAAAAGAGCTTTATATTTTAGGAACTTTAAGGGCAATTTTCCCCTGATTTTTTAACAAGGGTCTTGCATTTCCACTTTGACTCAGCCCTGCACAAGAAGTTAGTGCTGAAAAGATCCTGGAGATTATGTAGCTCAGCTCCTTCATCAGACAGGGAAGATGAGGTCCAGAGAGGCGAAGTGACGTCTTGCTCAGGGAATGAAAAGAGAAGTGTGGGAGGGGAGGACCTTCATCCATCTTCAGACCTTAAGGAGTGAGCTAGGGGTTTACTGAAACACGCTAAATCCAGAGGGACCCACAACTTTCAGACTTGCCTTTGTCCAGGTTCTCTCACACCCACCCCTTCCTATGATGATCCCAGGGTTCCTAGAGCCAGGCTCATCCCCACAGTTCAAGGGCAGTGGAACTAAGCCCTTAGTTTCTTTGCAGCTCTGCATATCTTGGCCACATTCCCACCTTCCTGGATTCCCACCCACCCCTCCCGCTAGGGATCACTCCCACACATTCAACAGCCAGACAAGATCTTAACCAACAACAAGTCCCGCCAGCCCTGGGCACCTGGGGACTTTCAACAGACACGTGTTCTGTTCTTGGGAATACTCAGTTTCTAGTAAGGCCATAAGGCCTTCAAAAGTTTGGGAAATGCTGTATAGCTCAGGGAACTCTTCTCAAAACTCTGTAGTGACCTATATAGGAAAAGAGTCTTTAAAAAGAGTGGATATATGTACATGTATAACTGATTCACTTTGCTGTACAATAGAAACTAAAACATTATAAATCAATTATACTACAACAAAAACTTTTTCAGCTTTAAACACATTTTATTTAAAATACAATTATATTGGTATGAATAAAAATTATGTAATCATAAATAGAATCAAACATATACATTACAGACATTATTTTTGATACTTTCAGATTTTCTTGTACTTACTAAGGAGCTATAATGCTAATGCTATTTTTAAATTATTTATTGAAGGATAATTGCTCTACATACTATAAAAACTTTTGATAAATAAAATAGATACTTTAAAAGAAGTTCAGGAAATGAATTGTTCAAGGTGCAGTTTAGGGGACAACGGGGAGTCCTGACGTGGTGTCCTGAATCTTCCTCCCTTGGACAAATGTGTTCTTTGAAGAAACAGCAGTAGGGAAAAGAAGAGAGCACTAGGAGGGCTGAATTAGGAAAGACCTGATGTCTTTCCCTGTTGTTCTCATAAAATCCTTGCTGAGAGGCTTGATAATGCTGATTCTGAAAAATCTAACAATTTCTTTCGGAGGCAACTGATTCAATAACATATATAACATGAGTCGTTTATCAGATGTCATGTCATCTGATATTCCAGCCAGCACCACACACACACACACACACACACACACACACGCACACACATTCTGCTTTCACTTCTACAGGGAATAAGAAAAAAAAAAAAGGACACTTTTTCTCAAATTACAGTGAGATAATTTTACTCTTCCTTACATCCGTAGAGCCCGAGCCATTCCTAAAACACAGCACCGTTTGAAACGACACCATGCACCACTTCATTCCTTTGGGTGAAAATGTGATTTTGAACTCCACCCTCCCTTCCCTCCACCTTCATTAAAACCCTAGAAGGACATTTTCTTCAAGTGATGTTTTCTGGGATTTCTTGGTTTTCCCTGAAAAGTATTCATTGAATCAAAACATTTTGGCCTAGGCCATGGCTCCATGCAGGGACAAAGTAGATTGGGGCTGGGATTGCAGAAAAGGAGGAAGAAAGAAAGACTTATCTCCCACCCCACTCCACTCCCCCGACTCCAGGCACCCAGGGACCACCACACCCTCCCCCAGCTTTCAGGCTGCTCACTGCTTTTTTGCAGTAAAAATGACATGGATAACGTCTTATCCAGCCACCACCAGCCACAGGGTTTACAAACAAGCCCACAACCTCTGTGTGAGCCAGCAGCTTCAGGCTCCACGCACCCCTCACCCCCAGCCCTCCCATCAGCCTCTTCCCTTTGGTCGGGTTCCTTCTGCGCACCAGCTTCTGTGCACTGGACTTCGAGATTCTCAGGTGCTTCCTAGAGCTTCCTCAACAGGACTCAGAGCTCAGTCCTCCTGACCAGTTTCCCTCCTTCCCTCTTGCTCCGGCCAGAACTGGGTCAAAGATAACAGCCCCTCCAGGCCTTCCTCATGGCTCCGAGGCTCGTCCTAGCCCATCCGCACAAGGCCAGGATCCCAGCATGTTATCTCCCCCGCGTCTTTGCTTCCTCCACTCAGGAACAAGGACATATTTTTCTCTGCCCCACAATCCCATCCACCCCAGTCCCTAGCGCAGGATGGGTGTATAGGCACACAGTAGATATTCAGTAAAGATGAGCTGTACAGATGAACAGTTCTCCACTGCAAGCACGAGGTTCTTTGTTTACTGAGTTCTGTTGCACAGAAACTCGGTTAACATACGCAGTGAAAACTTCGATTTCAGTTCGATAAATGTGTCTCAGCTGTGTTCTCAGACCCCCGCCCCCATCACTGTAAAGGCCAGAAGGGAGGTGGGACACCCCTGAGATCTGAAAAGTCACGTGGGCTTCTCTGGCCAGCTGTAGGGCAGTCGGGGCTGTTGTTGAGCTTTGAACAAATCCAGGGATTATTTATAATTGAAAATCAGGCTCGGCGAGCCTTCAGAGCCATGAAGGAGTTTATTATTCTCCACCCAACGTGCTCCGCCGCCCCCTCCGCCTCACATCCGGCCTCACTCACAGCAGGCTCTCTGGCTCGCGCGGGCCTCCGAGCACCTGGGCTGGGCGGCCGGCCGCCTTCCCAGGAGTCAGGAATCGCAGACCACCCTGCACACCCACACGTACCCTCCTGCCTGGGACGGAGCATCCAAGGATGGGAATGGCCAGCTGAGGCGGAAACTCCACCAGACTGACATACTCCAGGCTTATCTCAGCGGGGGGCCTACAGAGGCTGGCAGAATGGAGGCCCCGGGGGGGAAGGCCTGGATGGGAGCTCAGGCCTGTCTCCACCCAGGTGACCACCTCCCGCCCCATCCTCTGGGCTGCCTGGCCTGTGAACACAGCAATCTTTTAGGTCTCTAATCATGCCCAGGCCAGGTGATTAAGAAAGGGAAACCATAAAGAACATTAGCCTTGGAGAGGCTAGTAAAGATCTTCTCAGCTGGTAAACATAAAACAATTCTAGTTACAGAGCCCTTTCTTCAAAAGAAACTTCCAGAAAATCCAGTGAGCAAAAGGGAGAAAACCCCAGGAAGAACAGGCCGCACTTGGGCCCTCCACTTTCCCAGCTGTCCAGTCAACTGTTTTTATTTTTCTCACCCTTCCATCCTGACCAGAAGAGGCCCTCGATAGTTGGGAGCCCACCTAGGGTGTGCACTCAGGGGCTCTAACCTCAACAAAGCCAGGCCAGCAAGCAGCCTTTTCTCGTCCATGCAGGACTGGTATTTATGGAAAGCCCTAGAAGTTAGGCACATTGATGAGAGCATTAGTCAGAATATTCTTTTTGTTAAAATGGGGCTTCATTGTAAAGAACCTGGAGCATCCAAACACTTGTCTGTGCTCTTAATGCCTAGAACTGGGTCTCGATGAAAACTCCTTTTTCCTTACCCCTGCTTGGCTTTATTCCCTTCATTCTCTGTGACTGAAAACATAGCCTCTGGAATCTAGATTCCCATCCATCCCTCCAACCTCCCCAAGTTAAGATGACTTCACCACTAGCTCTTCTTAGATCAGTCTAATGAAGGCCTCTCAGAATCTGTCATGGGCCCATCCCTGAACCAATCACTGTGGTCTGAGGGAAGGATACCCATCTAAGCCCTGGACAAGGGCATGGAGCTGGGCTTGGCAGGCCCTCAGAACCACAGGGAAGGGAGACTGGGAGAAATAATTCCCCAAAGAAACATGAGTCCCTGATAAGTTAATGGTGATGAACAGCCCCGACTTTTAACATTTTGACAGAGACACTCTTGGAAAGAGTGCCTAACCAAAAAGAATGATCCCCACAAGTTCACTGGGACAAAGAGGGCCTTGCAGAGCCCCTCAGACCACCCACAGAGGGCGCCATCTACTCTTTCTTCCTACACAACCAGAGCTAAACCCAAGCATTAGCTGGGAGCATGTGTTGCTTTTCCTTTTAAACTTAATTCAACTTGAAAGGACTCTTCATCTTATCTTGTGCAAGTGAGTAAGGGAGAGTGTGTTAGTTCAGTGGTGCAATAAATAACCTCTCCTTATGAGAAACATGATGCCTCAGCCCCTAAGCCATTTGGTAACCATAATCTGACATTACAGAAGCTTTTCTGGTGAGACCAGAGATATCTGAGCCACTTCCCTTTTCAAACAACTTCAGCTAATGGCTTTCCATGCTATTAGTGGAATCAGTCCAAGCTATCTTTGATTTGTGGTCGCTTGATTGGATCCTGAAAGGGGAGGCTCAGCTTTGCAAGGAGAAATAATTGCCTGGGAACACTGCAGAGTGATACAATTCCTGTGGAGTCCGAGGAACCACAAATTTGGAGAAGCTTGACTCCTCTGGAGAGATGAAAATACTTGTCAAGGTTTCTAACTCTCCTGCTGGCCCCTTCCTTACTCTGACAGCTCACTTCGGCCCCCTCTGCCTCCCCAGTGTTCCCGACGCTGGTTTTGTTTTCTTTAGAGAGAAGGGGGTCCTTCTTGGACCCTGCTGCACAATGCCAGAAGCCATTTAGGAAATGACCGAGCCACACAACCTGGCTGATAGGTCCAAGTATCCTCAGGCAATGTCAATCCTGGGGGCACATTTGAAACTCTAGTGATGAGTTTCAAACTCTGACTCCGGTCACGGTAGGGCAGTTGGAGTAGGGACAGGGCTGTGTGTGTGGTCATTAAGCAGAGCTTCTCTTTCTAGTAGAAAGAGAGGCACCATTTTGTAACATTGCCTGACCCCCTGCATATTTCTGGGCTCACTCACAGGCACATTTTAGGGGTCCTTGGTCCCATTTGAGCTAAAAGAAAATGGCAGTTAACTTGATACTGTACTACGCACACATCACTGAGTGGAAGAGAGAACACCACCAGTGGGGCAGCATTTGTTGTGACATTGGAAACCTGGCTTCATTTTCTGAACCATAACAACCAGAGGTTATCTCAGGCTTAGAAGGGACTTTTTCTTTTTAGTAAACTTTTGATTTTGAAATAAATTTATATTTACAGAAAAGTTACAAATGTAGTTCTGAGGGTTCCCATATATCCTGGGCCCAGTGTCTGCTAATGGTAACATCTTTTCTGACCATGCTGCTTTTGTCAAAATCATGAATAAGAAATTAACATTGGTATCATGCCATAAGCTACACTCCAGATACGATTCGGATTTCACCCATTTCTCCATTAACATTCCAGGATCCTACGTTGTGTTTAGTCATCGTGTCTCCTCTGTCTCCTCCAATCTGTGACCATTTTTCTGTCTTTCCTTGTTTATCATGACTTTGACCATTGTGAAGATTCCTGGTCATACACTGTCCCTCCCTCCGAGTTGTCTGATGTTTTCTTCGAAATGACTAAAATTATGGGTTTTGAGAAAGAAGATCCAGAAGTAACTCAAAGATTACTTCACACAGATGAGGAGAGAAGGCTGAGCCATAAGCTCTAAAAAATGTTCCAGAGACCACTTCCCTGGTGGTCCAGTAGATAAGAACCCACCTGCCAATGCAGGGGACATGGTTTCGATCCTTGGTCCAGGAAGATTCCCACAGGCCCTGGAGCAACTAAGCCCGTGAGCTGCAGCTACTGAAGCTCGCACGCTCTAGAGTGTGTGCTCCGCAACGAGAGCAGCCCCCACTCGCCACAAGTAAAGAGAGCCCACACAGCAACAAAAACTCAGAACAGCCAAAAATAAATAAAGCCTATTTTTAAAAGTTCCAGAGGAGTAAACCTTCAGCCTGACATGTTATTGCTGGAGCTGAGGCCCAGTAGTCCGCGGCCAAAGCAGGAGCCCTCCCAGGCCTCTCCATGGAGAAGGGCTGGCTCTGCAGGGCTGGGAACCCACCAGCCAGGAAATGGCCAAGCTCACAGACGGTGGAAGTGCAGACAGATCACATGAGCAAAGTGGCAAAACCAAGGGAGAGAGGCACAGCCGACTCTGGGCCTGACCAGTGGGGTCCTGGTGAGAAAAGATTCCTCCTCCAGGAACTCAGATGGGGTTTGTCATAAGATTATGACATTTCCTAAGATTATGAAACATTGTGGAACTTGTGGTTCCTATAATTTGTCTGCCAAGGAGGCACTAATGTTTATTGATTTTCTTCTGGAAAAGGCAGAATCATCAGTTTGGGTTGCAAGTATTGAAAGTTCTCAGGTTTCTGGAAGAAGCTTGAACGCAAAAAAATTAGGCATCTCTATATTAGTGTCATTCTTAATCACAGAAAATGTTATAGTGACATTATAGGCTTCACATATAGTGATATATAGGCTTCACAAACATCCAGAATCTTACCGTTTTTCAAATTCTCAGAGGTTGAAAGTGTTGGACGGAATGAGCAGTTGAACCGAGTGTGTGTCAGGCCACTGAGCTGGGCCCTTTGACAAGAGTGGAGGGAATTTAATATGTGCAGAATCTCCAAAAATGATTATTATATCGATTTCACTGAAGAGAAAACTGAACTGTAAAAAATTAAATAGCTTGCCCAAAGTTCCACAGATGAAGTAGAGACAAAGTGAGATTTCAATCCATGTCTGTGCATTTCAAGTTCTGAATCTTTCTGTGGCTCATCCTGACTCTCTGTGACTGGTTTTTCTCTAACATTTTACATATTTTATTGTCCTATTGAATTATTTGAAACTTCCAAAACAATAGTTAGTAACAATAAAAGTGGCCAATGCCAATTGTTCCTGATTTTAAAATGGCTTCTCTATTTCATAATTCAATACAGTCATCAGCATGTTTTAAAAGCCTTATTTTTAATTTACATGGAATTTCTATTAGTAATTGTCACTAGATTTTATCAATGCCTTTACTTTCTACTGCTGTAATAACACAGGTTTTTTCTCTTTTCATCTGAACACAGTCATTTTTTGATGAATTTTCAACTTTTAGACTACTTTTACAAATCTGAAATAAATGTGGGCTTAATTTCCTTTCGTTCTTTGTATTAACTTTCTACTGGATTGTGTTTACTACTTTTTGTTTAGTAGTTTAGCGTCTATATTCATAAGTGAAATTGTCTAGTTTTCTTCTTTTTCTATCCTTATCAAGTTTTAATATTACTTGGGAGCTATTTCCACCTGTTTTCTCTGGCCTAGGACAGTTTAAATAGTAATATGCCACAGTTCCCCAGTCTTAGTCCAGAAACAAAAGGCAGATTGTTACTCACAGCAATAACAGTAGTGAGAAATCAGCATTTTGTCGCTCCAGTGCAAGACACACTCTGTCTTCCAAGATTTTAAGAAATCTGCCCTTTATTCTGAAGGCAACCACTATCTCTACCTTCCACACTTGTTTACCATCCAAACATCCTTAAAAAGATGGTCCAGTAGTTCACTCCTATATGTGCAAAATGGTGAGAGATCCATGGAGAATTATTTCCCAATGATGGATGATTGAAGTTAAACAATAAAACATTAGTACTTGTTCATTCTAGGCAGTGGGCATATGAATGTCTTTTTCTATATTTTTTAAACATCCTCTTGCCAAAAAGAAAGAAAGAAAGAAAGAAGGAAGGAAAGCTTTGTAGTACTGGAAAAACTGCCTCAAGATTTGGTGAGTGTTTCCGCAGAATATGGTGACTTCCTTGGGAGACACTATAGAATTCCTGACTTGGATGGGTGGCAGGGTAAGGCCCTTCTAATTCAGAGTCTACAATATTGAATAGGGCTTCCCTGAGAGTTCAGTTGGTAAAGAATCCGCCTGCAATACAGGAAACCTGGGTTAGATCCCTGGGTTGGAAAGATCCCCTGGAAAAGGGAAAGGCTACCCACTCCAGTATTCTAGCCTAGAGAATTCCACGGACTGTATAGTCCATGAGGTCACAAAGAGTCGAACACAACTGGGTGACTCTCACTTCACTTCATTTCACAATACTGGATGGTCAACAAACTTTGTTTGGCTGCGTCAGGTCTTAGCTGCGGCTTGCAGGATCTTCACTGCCTCAGGCAGGATCTTTCCTTGCAGCGCATGGATTCTCTAGTTGTGGCACGTGGGCTTAGTTGCTCTGTGAATGTGGGATCTTAGTTCCCTGACCAGAGGGTCAAACTTGCATTGCAAGGTGGATTCTTAACCACTAGACCTCCAGGGAAGTCTCCTAGATGGTCAACTTCAAAGACATTTCAGGACTCCCTGTATTGTGTGGGTGTGTTTAGTCACTAAGTCATATCTGACTTTTTGTGACCCCATGGACTGTAGCCCACCAGGCCCCTCTGTCCATGGGATTCTCTAGGCAAGAATATGGGGCTGGGTCGCCATTTCCTTCTTCAAGGGATTCCTGACCCAGGGATTGAACCCAGGTCTCCCTTGTCTCCTTCCTTACAGATGGATTCTTTACCACTGAGCCTATTCAGAATTCCTTAGCTATTCCTGCTCATTACCTTTCTATTTCATCATATTCATAGGTGAACCAGTGACAGGTGATTGGAAATCAGTCGCAAACATGCACACATACAATTCCAAATAACTCATGGCTGGGATTATCCACATTTTTTAATCTCTTTAGGCTTTTCTTAATGAGGTCAGTGGGAGGGCTGTTATGTATGCTCCTAAACACTGGTGTGTGAAAAATGCATAGGCACAGGAAGGTCAGTGGTGAACAAGATAAACACGACCCTGGTCCACAGAACTTACTATCTATTGGGGAAGAGAAATAATTCAACAGAATAAGATGTGATTGACTCTCAAATTCACTAGAGATTGATTTAATTCCCTCCCTTTCTACTCACCCACTTGCTGCCTAGGAAGTCATTGCCAAAGACAGTTGGTACAATTTTCCTGTATTTGACCCATGGAGAGTAACAGAACAGGAGGGCCAAGGAAGCTGTAGATTAAAGAATGAGCCCAGCAAGGTGCTGGTTGATAAAAGGCATCCACTCAGGTAATTCTCCTGTCTAGCTCAGATTTTCCTTTGGTAGAAAAGCCCAATGTCTAGCTTCATAGCTCAATTGAATACTTACTGCTTTAGAGTACCCAGCAAACCTAATGTACCATTAAAAAGTCCAAAAGTAGAATATTCTCTCAAAGTCTTTGGCCAAAATGCAACACCCCACATCCCTGGTCCTTTCCTCTCTTCTGCTCCTCTGATACATTCTCATGGCCATAACAATATGTCTCTCTCTCTCTCACACACACACACACACACACACACACATACCCATGTGCAGTTTCTTTCTCTACATTTCTAACATTTCCTCTTATTCACTCTGAAGGGATGAGGGAGTGGCTACTATTTCTGAAATGGGAATAAGGTTAGCTAGCTAAAGAAAACAATGGTCTCTCTACTCATCCTCTCATCAAAAATCAAAGCGCGGCTACAACTCAGTTTAAGCAAACATCTAAAGTAAAAAATCAGATTTGTAGACAATATTGTATGTTAATATTAAAATCTACTTAATAGTTTTTATTTTTTAAAGCATTGAGGATAAAATCCCTTTACTTAGGAAGCATCCCTCACAACTATTCCCCAAAAGTAGTTACTCTGAAGTCTGAATTCATATGTTCATTGAATATGAAGAGAAAATGTTCCTGTAGTTTGACTTTTCCACAGATTTTATACCAGAGATACCTAAAGTCAGGTAAGGCCTGAGCAAAATGCAAAACTAGATTCCAGTTTCTTTCAAAAACTGAAGTAACAATTCTAATCTGCTATCATCTAAAATGCTGGGTTGCCACAAATGACTTTGAAAGATGGACTTTATCTGCCCCCTGCTGTAATCTAGGTAAATGACAGGACATCCTAACTGCAGCAGGAGATAGAGCTGATTTTGGTGTGTACTAGCATCCATGGCAACCCACTCCAGTACTCTTGCTTGGAAAATCCCATGGACGGAGGAGCCTGGTAGGCTGCAGTCCACGGGGTCGCACAGAGTCGGACACAACTGAAGCAACTTAGCAGCAGCAGCAGCAGCAGCATCCAAGGGGTCGCAAAGAGTCGACATGACTGAGCGACTGAATTGAACTGAACTGAGACATGCCTGATGTCCTCTAATAATTCCACTGGGTTAAACAAATAAATTGGAATATTCAGACCTAACAATAAAAATAGATTCTCTGAATGTTGCTTACTGCCAAAAAATAAATCTTTGAGAGCTTAGGATCTAAAAGCTGCAAAGTTAAAAAAATTTTAAAAAGCCATAGGATGGTTTCCAAGATGGCAGAGCTGATTAAGATATAAAGTTCTCAGTATTATCTTTCATCTGTTCTCAGAAATCCCTGCTACTAGTCCTAAGGTCACAATCAGTCACAATCTGTGTATCTCCCAAGCGTCAATGAAGGCAAGGACAGAAATAGATCCTTTGAAATAGAAGGGCTTTACCCTGACCCACCCATCCAACTCAAGAATTCTACAGTGTCCTGGGATTCCCTAGTGGTCCAGTGACTTTCATCCCAATGCAGGGGGGCAGGTTCAATCCCTGATCAGAAAACTAGATCCCACATGTTGCAACTGAGACTCAGTACAACCAAAAAATAAATAAATAAAACAATAAATATTTTTTAAAATTTAAAAGAATTCTATAATGTTCCCAAAGGGAAGTCACCATATTCTTCCAGAACACTCATCAAATCTTGAGGCAGCTCTTCCATTACTAAATAGCTCTTCTCCCTTCTTCCTTTTTCTTAAAGGCATCATCTTTAGTTCGGGGTGGATTTATTGAATATGAAGAGAGTCATGTTAGGAAAAAGATTTTGACATTTATTATACCTCTGTACCCACCTGATCCCATCATTTCATGGGAAATAGATGGGGAAACAGTGGAAACAGTGTCAGACTTTATTTGTTTGGGCTCCAAAATCACTGCAGATGGTGACTGCAGCCATGAAATTAAAAGATGCTTACTCCTTGGAAGGAAAGTTATGACCAACCTAGCTAGCATATTCAAAAGCAGATACATTACTTTGCCAACAAAGGTCTGTCTAGTCAAGGCTATGGTTTTTCCAGTGGTCATGTATGGATGGAGAGTTGGACTATGAAGAAAGCTGAGCACCAAAGAATTGATGCTTTTGAACTGTGGTGTTGGAGAAGACTCTTGAGAGTCCCTTGGACTGCAAAGAGATCCAACCAGTCTATCCTAAAGGAGATCAGTTCTAATTATTCATTGGAAGGACTGATGCTGAAGCTGAAACTCCAATACTTTGGCCATGTGGTGCAAAGAACAGATTCTTTGGAAAAGACACTGATGCTTGGAAAGATTGAAGGCAAGAGGAAAAGGGGGTGACAGAGGATGAGATGGTTGGATGGCATCACTGACTCAATGGACATGAGTTTGAGCAAGCTCTGGGAGTTGGTGATGGACAGGGAGGCCTGGCATGCTGCAGTCCATGGGGTTGGATATAACTAAGCGACTGAACTGAACCAAGAAAAGGCAAACCAAGTTATGGCTGAGGGCAAGGCAACATGGAGTAAATAAATACTAACTGTATTCTTATATTTCCCCTTGCTGGTGAGTTATGTTATATAAGTAAATCTAAATCTTTCTCCTCTCCATTCCCCAATATATACTGTATATAGTCTATGTTGATATATTTTATAACTTATCCAGGGTAGGGATTCCCTGGTGGCTCAGACGTAAAGAGTCTGCCTGCAATGTGGGAGACCCGGGTTCATTCACTGGGTCATGAAGACCCCCTGGAGAAGGAAATGGCACCCCACTCCAGTATTCTTACCTGGAAAATCCCATGGATGGAGGAGCCTGGCAGGCTATAGTCATGGGGTCGCAAAGAGTTGGACACAACTGAGAGACTTCACTTTCACTTTCTAAGGCGTTAAGAAAAGAGTGTGTTTAAATTAGAAGAATGAACAGCAAACCAAAATCCCGAATGTAGATCTGAATGCAAGCCACTGAAACTAGGGGCTTCCCCTTTTGCGGAGTGAGACTGCGTTCTGCAGGCTGGAGGTTTAAGGATGGAGCAAGGGTGTAAGCTGAGGTAGGGCATCCACAGAGTGACTCCGGTGAACACTTATCCCTTCCTGGACCTCCAAACAGCTTCTTCTCACTTGGATAATTCCCCCAACATAAATTTTACCTCCCTCATTGGAAATAGGTTTTTTAAATGCATTGAAACGTTGAATCCATTTCAAAATGCATTTTGAATTCATTTCAAAGATACATTTGTAATTTTGAAATTAATATGTGTATTAAAGTCTACCAATCAGAAATACATGTGCAAGACTTTTGAAAGCAAGTTTTCTGAAAAAAAAAAAAAAAGAAGAAGAAGAAAGAACATCCAGGGAAGCAAAGGTAGCTGGTTCTGAAGCCAGCAGTGATGGAACTGTCTCCTCTGTCCACAGCAGAATCCATGAGTTTTGCCTGCGGCTCCACTACATGGTCAAATCTGATCTGTGTTTCTGTGATCTGTTGTTCCTAGCAGCTCAGCCAAGCTTCTCCAAAAATTCTGCAAATTTTGAAGAGCCTTTGTAAATCCCTTCCCATGTAAACTAGCTAGAGAGGATTCTGTTTTAAGAACTAAGACATCTGATTAGTATAAAAAAAAATTAGTAGCTATGTGCCTAAGGCAGTTTGCTTTGCCTCTCTCAGACTCAGTTTTATCATTCTTGAAAAATTTCAAGCACTGTTGTAAAGACTAGAAATAATACAAAATGTCTTATATCTTTAAAAGCATTATATTATGGCTTATTATTTCATCAAACTATCAATTCAGTTAGCTGTTCAGTCATGTCTAACTCTTTGTGACCCCATGGACTGCAGCATGCCAGGCTTCCCTGTCCATCACCAACTCCCAGAGCTTGCTCCGGGATGAACCCAAGTCCATCAAGTCAGTGATGCCATCCAACCATCTTATCCTCTGTCATCCCCTTCTCCTCCTGCCTTCAATCTTTCCCAGCATCAGGGTCTTTTCCAATGGGTCAGTTCTTTGCATCACATGGCCAGAGTATTGGAATTTCAGCTTCAGCATCAGTCCTTCCAATGAATATTCGGGACTGATTTCCTTTAGGATAGACTGGTTGGATCACCTTGCAGTCCAAGGGACTCTCAAGAGCTTCTCCAACACCACAGTTCAAAAGCATCAATTCTTTGCCCAGCTTTCTTTATGATCCAACTCTCACATCCATACATGACTACAGGAAAAACCATAGCTTTGACTAGACAGATCTTTTTCGGTCCTTTGACGTTTTTCAAAGTATATCCCTAAACTATTTCTTACCACCTGATCCACAATCATCATCATCTCTCATCTGGACTATTTCCATCACTCCCTAATTGATCTTTTTTGTTTTCTGCCCTGCCCACCCCCCTACAATCTAGTCTCATTCCAACAACCAAAATGACCCAGTCAAAATCAGTTCCTATCACTCTTCTGCTCAAAATGCCCTAATAGTTTCCAGTTTGCCTTCTACTAAAACTTTCTTTTAACTGTGTAGAAGCCCTACATGACCTGACCCCTAAGAGCTTGACTGATCCCTTTCACAGGATATGCACCCTTATTCCTCAGGCCCCAGTACTTCCTTTTTTCTGGCATACTCTTCCCTGAAATATCTGTATGGTTCATTGCCTCACCTCCTCCAAGTCTTGGTTCAAATGTCACCTTCACGATGAATCGCACCTCCATCATCCCACTTAAAACAGTAAACCTCTACAGCATCATTAAAGTACAGATTTTGTTCAAATTTCACAAAATGTTATGCTTGTGTCCATTATTTGTTTTCATACCTTATTCAAGATCCCCATTGTATTTAATTGCATTGAGCAACTTCAGCTGCATGCAGCACATTCTGGTAAATAGTCTTTCCATTTTTATTCTATTACAAACATTTTCTCATTTTCCTTGTTATGGCTTCTTAGATGCAACCATCATTTAAAAGTGGACATTTAATTTCCAAATACATGGGATTTTGTTTAAAGTATCATTAATATTAATTTATCATCTTGATACTAATTTCTCGTTTAAATGCTTTCTTTTGTGCAGTCACCCAACGTGTTTTTTTCAGTCTAACTTTGAGGCTTTCAATGGCTAAGTCAAAGATCTCTCTTGGTAAATGTCACATCATACTTGAAACCATGGGGGTATTTTTGAATATCTTCAAATATTGATTTCTAGTATAATTCCACAGTGATAAGAGAACAGACTTTATATGATTTTAATACCTTTAATGACAATTTTGCACTTTGTTTTACGTCCCTGGATATGTTCCAGTGTCTCCTAGTTTACAGTCTATGGAAACTTCAATAGAATTTGTATCCTACTGTTGTGTGAAGATTTATAAATATTAATTATGTTGAATTGGTTCACAGTGCTTTTCAGGTCTATTATATCCTTCTACTTCTCTGTATGTTCATTCTATTACTTTTTGAGAATTTGACATTGAACTCTCCAACTAAGGATCTTTCTGTAATTATTTATTCATTTGTTAGCTGTGCTGGGTCTTTGTTGCTGTGTGGGCTTTCTCTCTAGTTGCAGCGCTCAGGCTGCTCATTACAGTGGCTTCTCTAGTCGCAGGGCAGGGGCTCTAGAGCACAGGTTCAGCAGCTGTGGCACAGGCTCAGTAAAGAGCCCACGTGCATTGGCAAGCAGTTCCCTTACTGCTGAGCCGCCAGATGAAAAATCTTAATATACAGTGGAACTATATGTAACCTTGTTTTCTATTTTCCAAGTCTCCTGTAAATGTGTTATTTTCCTTTCATAATTTAAAGCAAATCTTTTTAAAAGAGAGAGAAAGAAAGAAAGAAAGAAAGTACTCTAGGCCATGCCTCAGGCCCCTGGGCAAAGAGGTGAACAGGATCTTCCTTTTCAACCCTTCAACTAGGCAGTTCCTCTCCTACAACCCACCGAAGAGACATGCACGGGAATGTCACAGCTACCCAAACTGGAATCAGTTCAGATGTCGTCCATGGACATACACATGCATATCT
The DNA here is from genome assembly GCA_006408695.1 of Aepyceros melampus. NCBI lineage: Eukaryota > Metazoa > Chordata > Mammalia > Artiodactyla > Bovidae > Aepyceros > Aepyceros melampus. The sequence goes on from SJXQ01012121.1 coordinate 218,786, forward strand.
ACCAGTGGGATGCAAGAGAGTGGCTACTAAAGCATGAATCCCGGCAGCCACTCAGCACTACAAATGTTCAGTGTTGGCTGAAGCTGAAGGAAACCAGACCCAAGCATACATATGCGTGAATTCATGCAGATAAAGTTCAAAATCGGGCAAAACAGAGTAACAGAAAATAGGTCGTCCCCCACCCCTCCAATAACAGGAGAATTGACATGGAACCACCTATGGAAAGGGGGCATATGGGAACTTTCTGAACAGTGGGAAGCTTCTATATTTTTACCTAGGTGGTAGTTATGTTGGTGTGTACATTTGTGAAAACTAAGCTGTACAAGATGTGTGCATCTTATGTAAGTTATGCCACAATTTTTTAATTAATTAGTTAAACCTCCCCACCCCTAGCACTCCTCATCCTGATCCTTTTTTTTCTGTAACACCAGATTCTTGTGGCTTCTCAGGTGACTTAAGTGGCAAATTCAGGAGACACAAGAGACACAGGTTTGACCCCTGGGTCAGGAAGATCTCCTGGAGAAGGAAATGGGAACCCACTCTAGTATTCTTGCCTGGAAAATCTCACGGACAGAGGAGCCTGGTGGGCTACAGTCCATGGGGTCACAAAAAGTCAGAAACGACTGAGCGACTAACACGCATACACACCACAAAGAGACTAAGAATATACATACAAGAATAACTGGGACTTCCCTGGAGGTCCAGTGGTTAAGGCTCTGCACTTCCAAGGCCAGAGCCACGGGTTCCACCCCTGGAGGGGAAACTAAGATCCCACATGGCACGGCCAAATTTTTTAAAAAAGAGAAGAATGGTTGTCATGCTGGACCACTGCATCTAAGCTGAGTAAGAAAGGAAGTGAGATGAGTGTGATATGTATGAATAAGCGGTAAGGCCAGAGAATAAGGTTTTGATGAGATCAGAGGATTGCTTGAAAGGAAATATAGGAGTAAATGAGTTGAAAGGTTAGGAGTGATAACTGTCCAAAATTTAGATTTGGGAGGCAGTATGGATATAGTAGGACAGTGTGACTGGGGAATAGTCCTACTTAGGACCAGGTGGAAATGGAGTGGAAAAAAGATATCTTGGGAGCTGAAAAAAGTTAAGGTATGTGATGGGTCATTTCTGTGGTGTTACCGTTGCCAAGAATGACCACAGAAGGAGCAGGAAAGAAGCACTGCAAGCCAAGTGCTGTAGTATCAGTGAAGGAGAGAAGTGTGGCAAATGCCAGTAGCAAGTTGGGGTGAGGAGTGCCAAAGTCTGACAGCTCTGAATAAGCTGGTTTGTTTGTGGTCAGTTAATGGAAAAAAAAAAATTTTGAATCAGCAATCAGTTCAGTTCAGTTCAGTCGCTCAGTCGTGTCCGGCTCTTTGCAACCCCATGAATCGCAGCATGCCAGGCCTCCCTGTCCATCACCAACTCCCGGAGTTCACTCAGACTCACATCCATCGAGTTCGTGATGCCATCCAGCCATCTCATCCTCGGTCGTCCCCTTTTCCTCCTGCCCCCAATCCCTCCCAGCATCAGAGTCTTTTCCAATGAGTCAACTCTTCGCATGAGGTGGCCAAAGTACTGGAGTTTCAGCTTTAGCATCATTCCTTCCAAAGAACACCCAGGGCTGATCTCCTTTAGAATGGATTGGTTGGATCTCCTTGCAGTCCAAGGGACTCTCAATCAGCAGCACAATTAATCTAACCCTCCTTCAAGACCTGAAGAACACAGGTGTGGAGAAAACCAGCCTTGAAGAGGCTGTAGGGAGACAGCCTCCCTACTGAGGGAGTGCAAGAGTAAACCCAGTTTCAGTTAAGGCAAGACATAAAGACAGAACACAGAGGGACTGGGCTGTAGACAGCACAGAGGAAGGGGCAGGAGGGCAAGGGAGGGTCTTCAGTCCTACATGCACAACAGAATCACCTGGGGAACTTTTAGAAAATGAAGCCTGTGCCGCAGACCACCTGAAACACAATCTCCAGGGTTGGCTGGCTGCGGTGATCCTGATACACAGACAAGAATGAGAACTACTGGATTCAATGATAAATGAAGCAGTAAGAAGATAAATGACTTCATTTTCTGATGGTAGATGGATGACAGGAACATGATGGGGCTGGTCCTAAAAGCACTGGTGATGGGACAGTATTCTCAAACACCGCTAAAGGAGGTGTAAACTGGTACAAGACTTCTACAGGTCAGTAATTCTATTTCTAGGATTCGTCCCAGTCTCAAGTTATTAGCAGAGATGTCCACAAAGACGTAAATACAGAGTTATTCACTGCTGTGTTGTGTTATGAACATACCAAGAATGAAGATGTCAAGCATACATTATGAAACTAAGTAAATAAATTATAACAAAATAAAATAGCTGTTAAAAAACTTAGGACATGATTTACTGTCATGAAAAAGGCTTGTGATATGTTAAATTTAAAAATATATTAAATTTTTTTTTAAAAAACATGGTCTCAAATTCAAAAATTTGCTTACTTTTATACACCAACACTGCCTGCAATGCAGGAGACCCTTGTTTGATTCCTGGGTCGGGAAGATCCCCTGGAGAAGGGATAGACTACCCACTTCAGTATTCTTGGGCTTCCCTGGTGGTTCAGCTGGTAAAGAATCCTCCTGCAATGCAGGAGACCTGGGTTCGATCCATGGATTGGGAAGATCTCCTGAAGAAGGGAAAGGCTACCTAATCCAGTATTTTGGCCTGGAGAATTCCACCATGGGGTCGCAAAGAGTCAAACATGGCTGACTTTTCACTTTCATTCTATATACCAACACAGATGACAGATTGAAGGAAATTTTAAAAAGAAGGTATCAATGTTTACCTCCAATAAGTTTAAAGTACTAAAGATAATTGTCTTTTATATTTTCTAAATTTTGTGCATTTTACATTGAGAGGAAAAAAAGACATTTTTGCTTGGGGGGATTGTTTAAAGAAATGTGTTTACAATGTAGTCCCAGTTCTCACTGTTCACAAATGGAATTTGGTCTGACCAAATCCGTTTCTGGTGAAAGGAGTATAACATAGGCTTTGAAATATTAAGAAAAATCATCTAAAACTTGGAAATAAGCAAAAGACAGTACAGCATGTACTTTCAAAGTTCTGCTGGGGCATTGTTTAACATGCCTGCCAAGGGTATTTTTTAATAAAGGGTAGTGGTTCTCAAAGTGTTATCTAAGGACTCCTGAGATTTCCCAAGACATTCTGGGACTCTGTAAGGTCCTCTCTTTCCAACTACATAAGTTGAGGTCAGATTTTCCTCATATACTTCAATCAAAACAACTATTGCAACATGTGAATGAAGAAATTGATATGAGAATTCAGCTGTCTTCTGATAAGCCAGTTTAGTGTTCTTTTTGCAAAAGTGTAAAAATGCCTTTTTTCCGAAAACATATCTACAGTTATTTTTCATTTAAAAATGTTAATAGGCTTGTTCTTTTTATTTTTAAAATATGGTTGACCTTTGTGACTGCTCTGGCAGTCTAGCAGTTAAGACTTCGCCTTCCGATGCAATGGGATCCTTTGTCAGGGAGCTGAGATCCTACATGCCTCATGGCAAAAAAAAAAAAAAAAACAGAAAACAGAAAAAATATTGCAACAAATTCAATAAAGACTTTTTAAAAATAATGGTCCACATTAAAAAAAAATCTTTTAAGAAAATACAGTTGACCCTTGAAAAATATAGATTTGGACTTCGCAAGTCTGTTATATACAGATATTTTTCTGTAGGGTCTTCCCTAAATGGTAAAGAATCCATCTGCCAAGCAGGAGCAGCAGGTTCAGTCCCTGGGTTGGGAAGATCCCCTGGAGAAGGAAATGGCTAACAACAACAACAAATTTTTCTGTAGATACCAGCTGCTGTGCTACATAATCTGTGGCTGATTGAATCCAGAGAAGCAGAACCCAGGATGAAGGGTGGACTGTAAAGTGATTCCTAGAGTTTTGACTGTGGAGAGGGTGGGTAACCCTAACCCCCACCTTGTTCAAGAGCCTACTATAATATTTAAACATTTTTGTTTTAGTGTCTAATAAGGCAAGGAGATCCAACCAGTCCGTTCTGAAGGAGATCGGCCCTGGGTGTTCTTTGGAAGGAATTATGCTGAAGCTGAAGCTCCAGTACTTTGGCCACCTCGTGCGAAGAGTTGACTCATTGGAAAAAGACTTGGATGCTGGGAGGGATTGGGGGCAGGAAAAGAAGAGGAAGAAGAGGATGACCAAGGATGAGATGACTGGATGGCATCACTGACTCAATGGACACGAGTCTGATGAACTCCAGGAGTTGGTGATGGACAGGGAGGCCTGGCATGCTGCAATCCATGGGGTTGCAAAGAGTCGGACACGACTGAGCAACTGAACTGAACTGAACTGAAGGTTAATATTGATAGATCACTTGGGATCCTCAGTTTTTAAGAATATAAGGAGTCCTAAGAATAAAAGTCCTTGAGACTCTCTAACCTAGAGGTTTGACTTTGCTATTCACTTTGGAAGGCTTAGATCACTCAGCACACTCATTTCAAAACACCTTTTCTGGTAGACTACATAACTCCTGTTTCTCCAATTCTGCTTCCAACCAGCTTTGCCACCTTATCAGTTTCCTCAGTAAGGAGGTGAATAAATTTGACAAATATTCACAGTCAAGTTTGATTTTTTTGAAGATTATACTTTGATAAGAGGTATAATCTCTGCTGATTCATAGAGACAATTTTATGATTTAGCCCTGGGGTTCTTTTCTTTGCCTTCAAAATTGAAACAAGGAACACTATGAAAAGTCTCTTATCATCCTTAAATATTTCCCTAATGAAGTGAAATAAGATAATTTTGATGATCAGCTGTGGCTAAAATTACTTTGTTCCTCAAGGGAAGTATTTTAAGGGAGAATCAATCCAAAGCTAGGGAAACAGACTGACAGTTTAAAAGAATGCCTAAGGTTGATACTGAAATTCCATCTAAAAATCTTACTTCATCTACTTAAAAAAATAATTATAATATATAGTGGAACTATATGTAAACTTGTTCTGTATTTTCCAAGTCTCCTGTAAATGTGTTATCATACTTTCATAACTTAAAAATAGAGAAGGGAAAATTATTCCCTTTGGCATGAAAACTAAATGGAGGTGAGGTAGTTAAACCAATCTACTTTCCTCAACTCTTGACATTACTTGAGGATTTACTGTACAGTCATGACTTAATCCCTTTCATGTCTTGAACAAAAAAATGAAAACGAAAACACAAAAACAAAAAGGAAGGTCTAAGGTTAAAAACAGGTCTGTAATTGGGGAGAGACAATATCACTTTCATATGGAAGAATGTCCTTTTATCTACTGTCAACTGCTATCCTTTCCAAAGAACACAATTTCAGCGCTCTGCAGGAAGCGTTCCTAGTATAGGAACAGCAGAGTTGGCCCGGGTCTGAGTATCCCCGGGGTGCGCCCGGCTCCCTGCCTGCCTCCCCGCCACCACAGCCTGGGTGTGAGAGAGGTGCCAGGTCCCGCCGTCGCCGGGCCGGCAGGCACCCTGGTCCGGCTCCACTTCACCCCGCTGGCCCGGCCACGTCGGCAGTCACTGTCGCCTCGCTCTTGTGTCCTGGTCTCTGCGCTTCCTCTTGAAGGAGATTAGGGCCCCCACCGTGGGGTGCCCAGGGATCTTCCGCCAGGGATCTTCTCTCAGCCGTCGGCCGAGAGGCGCCCGGGCCCGACCCCGGCCTGCCCTCGGCGCCCCGCGTCTTGGGGGCCCTCGCCTACCGGAACCGCTGCTCAGCGACGCCTCCCGGGTCCGGGCTCGTGCCCGCTTACCAGCTCCGCTCCAGCCTCGTGGAGAACCTCACGCTGCTAGGGTCCACCCACGACTCCTCTCCCGAGGACTTCAGCGTGCCCGAAGACGCTTCCACTGTGCTCACGGCCTCCCTGACCCAGGCTCCGCACCTGCACTCGGCCCAGGAAGCACCCAGGACGCCAAGGGGCTCGCAGGTCCGACAGCCGGAAACAGCAGCTCTTCACGACTCCACCTTCCGCAGGCCGCCAGCTGTCCACTTCCGGTACAAAGTGAGGCTGGAGTAGCCGCCATTTTTGCCATCCTAGGGTACACCGCTGTCCTAACCGACATGGCAGCCTGGTGGGACTTCCAGAACAAAGAGCTGCTGGTTACCGCCCCGCCAGCCTGAGGAAAAACGGTTCCAAGCCCTCTCTTCTGCTGGAGACGAGGCCCACTGCCCAGAAACTTAGAACAAATACCACTCTGGCCTGCTCTCACCATCTGTGTCCTCGCTGAGACCAGGACAAGGCTTCACCCAGTCCTGATGGCTTCTCCTTTCCCCACCGCAGGTGAAGGCACAGGGGCCTTCAAGCAGCACCACCAGTTCCTGAGAAACGCCCAGAAGCTGAGCTGGCCAGAGAGCTCCACCCTCTGGTGCTAAAAAAAAAGTCCTGAGGTTCATAACCATGATCCCGTTCTTGGCCTTTATATAGCAACCTCTCGCTGAGGTCAAGAACCACACTGCTACCAGGAAACCACAGCCATTTCTCACCACAGGGTCATTCACTTGATTTGTGTGTCTGATGATCTGCTCCGGACATGCAGACCTGTGATCACAGTTCTCTGCTAAGCTTGCCCAGGTGTCCTAGTCCTGATTTCACCTCTGATTTGTTGTTTGCCCTTCCCTATCTGGGGGTTTCCCAGGTGGCACTAGCGGTAAAGAAGCCTCCTGCCAATGCAAGAGACATACAAGACGTGAGTTCAATCCCTGGATGGGTCAGAAGATCCAGGGGAGAAGATAATGGCAAAAAACTCCAGTATTCTTGCCCGGAGAAGCCCATAGACAGAGCATGGTGGGTACAGCCAGCAGGGTTGCAGAGTCAGACACAACTACAGGGACTCAGCACACACCTCCCTATCTGAGCTTCCGTATGTCTGCATGGATGAAGGGGAGTGGGGGAGCTGTCTGATTTCCAAGGGCTCTGCCAGTCTGTGTTCTTGCAGAACACCACGTTCTGTACCTAAAGCAGGACCTGCTCCTTCTAAAATCTCTGGCTTACAGATCCTTCCTCCTTGGCAAAGGTGTCAAGTAGAGGGATCAGAGGCACAAATTCCTATCCCAGAATGGGCTCTGGTGTCCCCCCATCCTCCCTTGCCAATGCAAGAGACATACAAGACGTGAGTTCAATCCCTGGATGGGTCAGAAGATCCAGGGGAGAAGATAATGGCAAAAAACTCCAGTATTCTTGCCCGGAGAAGCCCATAGACAGAGCATGGTGGGTACAGCCAGCAGGGTTGCAGAGTCAGACACAACTACAGGGACTCAGCACACACCTCCCTATCTGAGCTTCCGTATGTCTGCATGGATGAAGGGGAGTGGGGGAGCTGTCTGATTTCCAAGGGCTCTGCCAGTCTGTGTTCTTGCAAAACACCACGTTCTGTACCTAAAGCAGGACCTGCTCCTTCTAAAATCTCTGGCTTACAGATCCTTCCTCCTTGGCAAAGGTGTCAAGTAGAGGGATCAGAGGCACAAATTCCTATCCCAGAATGGGCTCTGGTGTCCCCCCATCCTCCCTACTGCCTCAAGCCCTGTGCTCTTTTGGTTGTACATTCTATTTCAAAGGGAAAAAAAATTTTTTTAATTGCCAAAGGGAAAAAAAAACACAGAAGTTGATTAACCTACTTCTCAAAATACTGGATATTAAGCTCCAGTATACATCAGAATGATCTGAGAGGCCTATTAGAAATACAGATTCTAGTTCATTACAGTGTGGGGCAGGGAAACAACGTGCATTTAAAACAAGCACTTCCAGGTGACTGATTTAAAAATAAAACCGTACTTTAAGAAACTAAGACAATTAAAGCCGCTGCTTAACTGACTGCCTCCATTTTTATTTTCTAAGAATCACCCATGTATCTTTAACATCTACATGCCAAGTCCCTCTATGTGGTCTGTAAAAGGACTTCATAATCTGACCAGGGTCTTCACAACTTTCTCTCCCACCACTCCATCCTTCTCCACCCTACAACCACCTCCTACACTGGAACCCAACCGGCCCACTGCTGCACTCCTCCTTACTGTTGACCTCTTTCCTTCTCCCTTGCCCTGCCTGTGCAGGACTGTTTATTCTTCACGACAGTGCAATAGGGAGGGTAGTTCCTAGCTATCTAGACTCTAAAGCCAATACACCTGGCTTCCAATCCCAGAACCGTTTGGTAAAAGTGGCCAACCTCTGTGAGTCTCAGATAACTTCTCTATCAAAGACTGAGGTTAAAATAGCCACCCCCAAGATTAGTACATCAGCACCAGTGGTATTTCATTTAAAGGCTAAATGTATTAATTTGGTTTTCTTCAGTTCAGTTCAGTCGCTCAGTCGTATCCGACTTGTTGCGACCCCATGAATCGCAGCACACCAGGCCTCCCTGGCCATCACCAACTCCCGGAGTTCACTCAGACTCACAACCATTGAGTCC
>SJXQ01012122.1:0-41323 GCA_006408695.1 Aepyceros melampus
ATTCTCTTGCTTTTTTGATGATCCATCAGATGTTGGCAATTTGATCTCTGGTTCCTCTGCCTTTTCTAAAACCAGCTTGTACATCTGGAAGTTCACGGTTCATGTACTGCTGAAGCCTGGCTTGGAGAAATTTGAGCATTACTTTACTAGCATGTGAGATGAGTGCAATTGTGCGGTAGTTTGAGCATTCTTTGGCATTGCCTTTATTTGGGATTGGAATGAAAACTGACCTCTTCCAGTCCTGTGGCCACTGCTGAGTTTTCCAAATTTGCTGGCATATTGAGTGCAGCACTTTCATAGCATCATCTTTCAGGATTTGAAACAGCTCAACTGGAATTCCATCATCTCCACTAGCTTTGTTCATAGTGATGCTTTCTAAGGCCCACTTGACTTCACTTTCCAGGATGTCTGGCTCTAGGTGAATGATCATACCTTCATGATTATATGGGTCATGAATATCTTTTTTGTACAGTTCTTCTGTGTATTCTTGCCACCTCTTCTTAATATCTTCTGCTTCTGTTAGGTCCATAAAATTTCTGTCCTTTTTCGAGCCCATCTTTGCATGAAATGTTCCCATGGTATCTCTAATTTTTTTGAAGAGATCTCTAGTCTTTCCCATTCTATTGTTTTCCTCTATTTCTTTGCACTGACCACTGAGGAAGGCTTTCCTATCTCTGCTTGCTATTCTTTAGGTCTCTGCATTCAGATGCTTATATCTTTCCTTTTCTCCTTTGCTTTTCGCTTCTCTTCTTTTCACAGCTATTTGTAAGGCCTCCTCAGAGAGCCATTTTGCTTTTTTGCATTTCTTTGCCATGGGGATGGTCTTGATCCCTGTCTCCTGTACAATGTCATGAACCTCATTCCATGTTCATCAGGCACTCTATCTATCAGATCTAGGCCCTTAAATCTATTTCTCACTTCCACTGTATAATCATAAAGGATTTGATTTAGGTCATACCTGAATGGTCTAGTGGTTTTCCCTACTTTCTTCAATTTAAGTCTGAATTTGGTAATAAAGAGTTCATTATCTGAGCCACAGTCAGCTCCTGGTCTTGTTTTTGTTGACTGTATAGAGCTTCTCCATCTTTGGCTGCAAAGAATATAATCAATCTGATTTCGCTTTTGACCATCTGGTGATGTCATGTGTAGAGTCTTCTCTTGTGTTGTTGGAAGAGGGTGTTTGCTATGACCAATGCGTTCTCTTGGCAAAACCCTATCAGCCTTTGCCCTGCTTCATTCCGCATTCCAAGGCCAAATTTGCCTGTTACTCCAGGTGTTTCTTGACTTCCTACTTTTGCATTCTAGTCCCCTATAATGAAAAAGACATCTTTTGGGGGTGTTAGTTCTAAAAGGTTTTGTAGGTCTTCATAGAACTGTTCAACTTCAGCTTCTTCCGCGTTACTGGTTGGGGCATAGACTTGGATTACTGTGATATTGAATGGTTTGCCTTGGAAACAAACAGAGATCATTCTGTTGTTTTTGAGATTGCATCCAAGTACTGCATTTCGGACTCTTTTTTTGACCATGATGGCTACTCCATTTCTCCTAAGGGATTCCTGCCCCCAGTAGTAGATATAATGGTCAGTTGAGTTAAATTCACCCATATCCAGATCATGATAAGTCTATTTCAAATTCAATTTTCTCCATCTTTCTTCTACTCTTTGCTTTATCTACATTGCTTGATTCTACTCTTTTTGTGATAATTTTCTAATCAATACTTCATTGGTTCATCTTTCTCCTGTTACACTTTAGATAATTTTCTCAACATTCTATTCTGAGCCTTATTATCTTCTCACTTTCTATACTCTTTATCTTAAAAATGTTATCCATTTTCATATATTAATTTATCTCCTCTATGCATATAATTCACAAACTGATTTCTGATTCTCCTTGAATCATATCCCCTCTTTTTTTCATCTTCAGGCTAGAAGTTGCCACCTGGATGTTCTTCAAGTGTGTCAAACATAATAATCTCAAATTGTAAATATTTACCCTGCCTTTAATTTTTTTATCACTTGATTTCTCTTTTTCTGTTTACTTTCCCACAATTGTATGCATACCAAGCTCAAAATATCTTAGACTGCATCTTTGTCTTGTTCCTACTCATCCAATTGTTCAAGACTTATATATATCTATTTATCTATATCCTTTCATTTCCTTTGTCATTCTTTGAACTCTGACATAACTACCCTTACTTTAATGTAACTTGGTCTGCTCTCATAGAAGTATTACTCTGATGGTTAGTTAAACTTCTTCCATAATCTCCTGCTTCCCAAAACACAGCCAGATTTATCTTCCTACAACACCACTATAATTTTATCACCACCTACTCAAGTGACTTCCAAATGTTACTCAAGTTATATAAATGCAGTTATCTTGGCATTTAAGATCTTCCTTAATCCAGTCTTACCCTTTTTTCACTGCTCCTGTATGGATTCCCTCTGCTCTAAGATGAACCACTTTGTGTGTATAAATTACCCTGTCAGAAATCGATAGCACTCTTCCTAAGGCCCAGCCTAAGTATCACCATAACAGTGCAGCCCTCCCTGGCCATCCCCACTGCTGCTGCTCTCTAGGCTTATTGGTGTCCAACTCTTTGCAACCCCATGGACTGCAGCCCACCAGGCTCCTCTGTCCATGGGAATTTCCCAGACAAGAATACTGGAGTGGGTTGCCATGCCCTCCTCCAGGACATCTTCCCAACCCAGGGACTGAACCCAGGTCTCCCACATTGCAGGCAGATTATTTACCATCTGAGCCACTGGGGAAGCCCCCATTCCCACTAGTTCCTTATTTTAATCATTCTTATGGCAATTATTGACTTCTATTTGTGATTCTCCATGAAAGTGCTTTCTTCTCAAACTATATTGCCAGGTCCTTAAGTATAAAGGTTGAATCAATTTAGCTTAGATACACCACAATACCTGACACAATATCCTGTATATAGCAAGTTCTCAAATACTGAGAAACAAATCAAGAAATTTACAGACAGCAAACTATTTAATACCTTTTAGTCATTGTATTCATGTATTTCTCTTAGCATATGGCTTGTTGATCTACTCTGTAAGATTATTAAAGCCTTGGGAATAGGTATCATACCTATCCTTTTATTTATAAGTGATATAAATTATATAAACTTTATATTATTCATAAATTTATTTATAAATAACAGATTATAAATAAAGTCTTGGGAACTTATTATATAATAATAATATTTTATCATTATGATTTGTCAGTGATTAATCCATAAAGAGATACTGATTATTAGGGTGACTATTCAGGTTAAAGCTATTTCTTGATCCAATTAAAGCTTTACAGAAAAGCTTAGGTAGATGCATATGTTCTTAAACATAGGCACAATTAGATCTCCCAATGGTAGATGAATCAGGCAACTCTTTTATTTGGCAGATTTTTCAAGGAAAAAAAGCATAAAATGACCAGTCATTTCCCTGAGCGCCTCTCTTATTTTAATAGCTATTACTCTCACTCCATGCTCATCTCCCCTGAGATACTGTGTTGGATTCTTTTCCTGAATAAGTCTTTCAAAAATTAAAGATAAATACAAGTCTCAGAATACCAACAACATTTCTCTCTGAGACATTTCTTATATGTTAAATCAAAACAGGGTGACATTAGAACCCAGTATTGCTCAGATCAGGTGAAGCCTTCCCTGGGTAAATCTATTACACAAGACTGTTCCCTCAGCTCTGAGCCAAAAGAAACAAGAGCAAAAGCACAGTAATATGGTAATATCATTCCAAGATCCCAAATGTATCTGTAAAACCTCAGCTGGAAGTTGATTTAACCTCTCTGGTATTGTCGTGTGACCCCTGAGGTGGTACCTTGCCTTCTATAAGTGAGTAGAGCGATTACCATTACCCGTGGAAGCCAGAGCTCCCCAGTGACTTGGAAGAGTCTTGAGAAGGGATAAATTTCATAGCTTATTGCAATTCTTCCAGCACTGAAATCTCCTGGAGCTGAAACTCATTCAGAAATGATGAGGCATTTGAAGCTGCCTCAAATAAGGGTTCTCTGCTAAAGTGACTGGCTAGTCCACATTCCACCTGAGAAAATGATGAAAAATCACATTCAAGGGGGAGAAATCCATTCCTACAATCGTACAATGGAGCAGAGACAATAGTTATGAAACCAACTTTGATTCAAGTTTGTTGAACTCTTTAGATTCTTTATAGCCCATCTGTACTGGAGGTTTTAAATTTAATTTCTCCCATCTGATACCTGTGATAACTCCTGTACACTGGATAATTAGGGAACTGAGCAAACAAACCACCACCCTTCCAGTATCAGAACACATGCACTGTCCCAGGTTTACTCAGCCTTGCAATGGCCTTCCCTCCATGATTTCTCTCTCTCTCTCTCTCTCTCTCTCTCTCTCTCTGTCTCGTGCGCGCGCTCACTCTCGCTCTCTCTCTCTGGGCAGTTTCCCACACTGCAGAGTGGAGCAAGGAGAAACAACATGTGGGGACTTAACTGACGCTAACTCAGAGTTTGGCTGTTATCCCACAAAAAGCAAAGCAGGAACAACAGGCCCCCTTTGCATTCACAATATTCTTGTTGCCATGTAGGAAAGGATTTTCAAGTGCAGTGGTGATCATTGGCTCATGAGCCTCCTTTCCCACTGGCTTCCTTGGTGACATACCGTGCGTGTTTTAAAATGAGCATCACTGGAGCAGGTTGGTGACAATAGCAATTTTGGGCAGCACACTTACAGCAGGACAAACTACATAAACTGGGGAAGGCTCTCAGCAGAGGCCCTGTGTTTAGGCAAGAGGGGGAATGGAGAAGCAGAAAGAGTTGTAAAAGACAAGAGGGACATTCACAGAAGAGAATGAACAACTATCACACGAAATGGTATCACACGAAATGGTAAGTGAAAAAACTAAGCATTTCAAGCACAATGTAGCAAAAATTTAAAGTCAGCTGAACTAGAGCAAATGGCAGGAGGTTATGGGAATTACCACATCTGATTTCTTATGTGGAGAGTAGCCTGGCTCCAAAGAGAGGTGCTTTTATATTAGTTTGCTGAGTGGAGGTAAGAAAGAAAGGCAGTGACAGAAAATGGATGTTTAAGGCAACTTGCAAGCCCACGTAGGAAGCAAGCCGCTGTTCTGCTCTGGCAGCCCTGCTGCCTTCTACTGGTGACCCTCTGTGGACACTGTCATTGTGGAAACAAGCAAAAGCTGCTTCCAAGAAAAGAGAAACATTTTAAAAGAAACAGAATGATCTGGCAATTTTTTTTTTTTTTTAAGAACACAAATAACAAAGGACAAAGTAAATGGGTGAGAGAGGCAGAGTCAACTTTTTCAGAACTGTGAAGTGAGGAGCAGGGTGAGCAGGAGCAGAAGAGAGAGAGGGAGGAAGAACTCTAGAGAAAGAGGAGAGCCTACTAAAGAAGCCAGCCCCCTGTACAGACAGCCTGACGCCAGATGGCTTCTTCTAATAAATATTCAACCTTAACTCTGTTCCCATGTAACTTTGTTGTAAAGCTGCCAGCACACCCACACAGATCTGGGCCAGCAAAATGATTACAGTAGTACAAACAAAATAGTGCAATAGAGGAAACAGACAGACAGGGTCCTGTCCACAGACAGGCACGGCTGGAAGATGTGAGCCGATGGACCTTTAGATTTAATGCTTCAGAAGTCCTAATAATGAGGAGCATTGGAGGGGAGGGGACCTCAGAAGAAGAGACGAAACGTTTAACTCTTATCTGTGCTCTGCTTCAGGTTTTAGCACTGAAACATGTACAACTTTTACTTTAGAGATTACATAGGAAACATTAGATCTCAAATAATATTTTCCAGTGTAACCTTTATGTTTAACTACACTTAGAGTAATAACAACATCACTAAAATCACCCTCATTTTTAATTGCATCAGTATATAAGACTATGTACTTTAAGAATTACCATTTGGGAATAAAATAGATATTCACCATATATTTTAGAAAACACAACTTTTTGAATGTCTTTTTTCTCTTCTTATCCCTCTTTGAGCTATTTGGTATTTAAATTCTATTTTGATATATAGGGACCTTTTGATTCTAGAAGGAGAGGTATTCAGTATGCATTTCAATGTTTCTTTGGAAGAGAATTTGAAAATATTGATGTCAGAATAAAATGTTTCATTAATAAAGTAATTTATGGAGATTTTGAAACAAATAATGCTAAAACTCAGCTTGAGGGAATGGTGATATAGTGAAATATTATTTTAGAAAAGCATATTATGAAATATATTGTGTGATGTTAGAAACAACAATTAGAGAACTATATCAACCTTTTTAAATTTTAGTTTTCCAATGGTATATATAAACTTCTTATTTTAGAAATGAACTAAACCAACCTAGTAATGAAATACAGCAACTTGGAGCAACTCATTTAAAATGATTGGTATAAAAATGAGTTTCCAACTATATTTTATGTTCTAATTCCCAACTTGATATCAAGAATTGTCCAAAAAAAAAAATCTCTAAAAGAGTTCATCATAAACCAAGCTTTCTCTTACCTCAAAATCAAGAATATATTTTTGTGGGGTTATCTGTGAGCACTGATAAGACTGCAGGAATGGAGACATAAGAAAAACCAACAAAACAAAAAAATTAAACACTTACGAAAAGCTAGATAAGTTTTGTTAAGTGCATACTGTTGTTTTGACAGTTTGAGAATCTGCACAGATTTTACATTTTATTATACTGACATCAAAAGCTGTATTGATAGGAAAGGACCACATTTCTAACAAAGAGAGACAGATAAAAATTAGCATTTATCTTCTGGTGACATTGAGCTTTTTAAGGATAAGGCATATAGTGTTTTCCCCTCTCTGCAGAGAACTGTCTCAGGGAACTGAGAAAGCTTGGAAGGTTAAGGCTTCCCAATTAAGGACACGATGGAGACAAATCCTTGAAAAGATATGTATAAATTGCACACATGAAATACAAACAATACAAACATATCTGTATACAAAATATGCAGTTGTGCATCAAAGGAGCTAATGGCATGCAATAATGGGAAATTATTTGAACATCTGTTTGCACATTAATCTGCATATTTTTGCACATGCAATCATCCATTTGCATCAGCATATTTTGCATGTCGCATGCACACGTTAGACACCTGTTATTAAAATCCAAGTCCCTAATATGATGCTGATTCCCTTGAATATATTTTGTTTTCATGAGATTGATCATAGAGTCCAAAGGGTAGTACATTTTTAAGAAAGGGGACAATACACACAGAATGATATTAGTGGAAATACATGCACTTCTACCTCATCTATGCATGGGCAGTAGACTTCAGGGTTCAAAGAGGGAATAAGCTTGGTTGGTAGTGAAAAAGCAAAACAACATGATAGAGATGAATCATGATACCAGCTCCTTGCTTCTGGTAGAAAAATGATCAACCGCTGAAAAATAAATTGAGAAGTCAACTGTGGCAAGTATTTACTAGCACATAGTATATGGTCAATAAACAGTTGCTGATTCCTTGGTTAATAAAGATATGTATAATTTAACTAAAATGTCACATTTAGCTAATGGTTACTGAGGCTCAATGATCTATCAGATTTTATTCTGAATGCTTTTACAGGCCTATCTCATTTAATCCATATGGAAACAGCCTTTGAGCAACTATTGAAAGACTGAACTAAAAAGACTAGGCTGTGCTACTAACTAGGAATGTGAACTTGGATTAATTTGTCTAGTAAGTGATTTTGTAAAATGGTAGACTGCATTGAGTCAGCAAATATGCCATACATATGGTGCTACTATCCCCTTTTTTAACCACAGCAGAAATAAAAAACTCTACCCCAGCACTTTTCCCACTGAGCCTGAACTTAGCCATAAATTCTTCCTTAACACTGCACTCCAGGCAACCACCACCAACTGATCAAATTTGGCACACAAGATGAATCTATTTTCTATCCTTGAACTATATTTTCTCTAAGATTCTCTCCATATACTGAATCAAAAACTCTTATAGGACACTAAAATCCTTTGTTTTGAAGAACTATTCTAATTATTTGGTTGTTTTCTAATTACAATGTATCAAATATGCCCTGAAACTAGTTGACCATTGTTTAAGACATAGAACATGCAATTCTTGCTCTATGTGGAATTTCAACTGTAATAGAGTATTTTTAATGGATTTAATCCATATGATATGCTATATCAAAATAATGTTCAATATATTTCTCCCTTTGGGATTATCCATAAAAGTACTTTCTTCCAGGCAGTTATGCAAGGTGGATCAGGAAAGCAGCATGAAGCAATACTTTGCACAGCACAGCCCTTGGGCATGGAAGAAAGACAGCAGCCGTGGTCCCAGCTTCTGCCAGACAGAGCGTTGGTGGTGTGATAGAAAGCACAGAAACCTGTAGGCACATTAAAAGGACATATTCAGACTCTTCAAAAGATATGGAAAGATGCGAAACAAATGGAGCTCTCAGAGAGGATGGTTTTTTGAAAAAAATCGCTAGGAAATCCTCCAGTGTGATAAGCATTGCAAACAGCTGAGATGAATCCATCAAAAGTATATACTGAGTGTTTGCTTTATGTCTAGCGCTGGGCTATGCTCTTAGAGAAGTACAATAAAGGACTATAACACATTGCCTGCTTTTGTAGAAACTGCATCCTAGTTGAAAGGAATAAAACTTACAGATAACATTGCAAAACTGCTCATACACCAAGAATATTCTTCTTTCCAGCTACATCTATACCCACAAGGACAACATTTCAATCCCCTGTATCACTTTGAATGGCAAGGCTCCAACAAAGAATGCCCAGAATACTTTTTATGAGGTAGCAAGCTGATTCCTATTTTGATCTTGACAGTTGGATTATTTTCCTAGTTATTTATTGTGCCTTGCCTCTTCTTTTCATGATGGTACCTGCTCATCACACATATCTCTTATTTCTAGGACCATCATCCAAATTCCCCTAAAGAATCACCATTCACCCACATTCAATCATGTGGATTGGGTGGAACTTCACATCTAGCTCCAAGAGTGGGCAAGTAATCTCATCAGAAATGGCAAGGAGTCTTAGAATTTACTAGGGTTATGGTGTAAGAGAAACTCTGTGCAACTGGACTAACTGGTGGCCACAGGTAGAAACTGCCTAATGATAAAGCCCAAAAAAGGAAAACAGAACTTTCTTTTTTTTAAGAAATGAAAACAGACCAATCCCTGATGGCACAATATGAGCATTGCTGCTGCTGCTGTTAAGCCGCTTCAGTCATGTCCAACTCTGTGCAACCCCATAGACGGCAGCCCACCAGGCTCCCCCGTCCCTGGGATTCTCCAGGCAAGAACACTGGAGTGGGTTGCCATTTCCTTCTCCAATGCACGAAAGCGAAAAATGAAAGTGAGGTCACTCAGTCATGTCCGACTCTTAGCGACCCCATGGACTGCAGCCCACCAGGTACCTCCATCCATGGGATTTTCCAGGCAAGAGTACTGGAGTGGGGTGCCATTGCCTTCTCCGAATATGAGCATTGGGATATAGCAAAGTCTAATTCTAGCTACGTTCCTGGACTTTTCAGTTACCCAAACTATCAAATTCTTACATCCCACCTACCACCCAGCTTAAACTAGTTTAAACTGGAGTTCTACAACAAACACCTTCACCTGGCAAATTCAGTCCATATCACTGACATACATTGAGGCAGTCACTTGGTCCCAATTAATAAATCACATGCTGAAAGAGCTTAAATCACTTTCCCAGAATCACATAATAAAGGTCAACAGAAGTACAGAAAGTAAAGGCCTCAATTTTATGAACAAAATTGAAACACTGCATTCTTAGAAAGTATTCTCTATAGCTATTTTCTTACCCTTGCAGGGACTGAGAACCAAATCCTACATCCCTTCACCTCATCCAAGTCCTTCCTAATATACCCTCTGGGAACTAGAAAATAAGATAATCACCACAATTGCCCTTTGCTATAATCTTCCCTTGATTTAGGATTTTTTTTCAAGTTGCTAATAGAGAACCTTTATGAAAACAAGAGTATCTAATTATTGGGCAGAATTATCAGAATTCCAAGAAGTTCTTGTTAGGCCTATTTATAGGACTATTAGTGTTAATTTTCAATTTAGAGACTCTTCTCCTGCTTATTTCCCGTATGAATTCCACTGGCTCTCAACTGAGTCCCTCAGAGAGAGAGGCCCAAGCAGTACAAAGTTCACTCAGAATTTAGGGCACTGCCTAGGGACAACAGTCAATGATCACTCTTAATGTCATCCCAGGATACTGGCAGAACACTAAGGCGTTTTAGCCTGACTTCAGGAAGTAATATATGCAATGAATTTTATAGCTGGTGAAAATGAGTAATAAAGAAACAGCCAAGATCAGGAGGAGCTAAATTTCTCACACATAATACAGGGAAAGGGGAGGGTGGGATTAATTGGTAGATTAGGATAGGCATATATACACGGCTGTGTATAAACTCGGCTTCCCTGGTGGCTCAGTGGTAAAGAAACTGCCGGCAAGGCAAAAGGCATGGGTTTGGTCCCTGGGTCAGGAAGATTACATGGAGAAGGAAATGGCAACCTACTCCAATATTCTTGCCTATAAAATCCCATGAACAGAGGAGCCTGGAGAGTTATAGTCCATGGGGTCACAAAGAATTGGACACAACTGAACCACTAAACAACAATAATGCATAAAATAGATAACTGAGAACCTACAGGATAGTGCAGGGAACTCTACTCAGTGATCTGTGGTGACCTAAGTGGGAAGAAAGTCCAAAAGATAGGGGATATGTATATATACATGGCTGAGTCACTTTCCTGTACAGCAGAGACTAACACACCATTATAAAGCAGCTATGTGCGCATGCTCAGCTGCTCAGTCATGTCCGAGTCTTTGTGACTCCACGGACTATAGCCTGCCAGGCTCCTCTGACCATGGGATTATCCAGGCAAGAATACTGGAGTGGGTTTCCATTTCCTTCTCCAGGTGAATCTTCCAAATTCAGGGATCAAACCTGTGTGAGAATGGCTCCTACATCAGCAGGCAGATTCTTTACCACTGAGCCACCTGGGAAGCCTGTAAAGCAACTATATTCCAAAAAATTAAAAATAAGTAAGTAGAAGTCACAGAAGCTCCTACAATCTAGCCACCTCCATGGAAACCTTTCTCAGCACCCCAATAGCTACAGACTATACCTTCTATGGACTTCCTTGGTGGCTCAGATGGTAAAGAATCTGCCTGCAAGGCAGGAGACATGGGTTTGATCCCTGGGTCAGGAAGATCCCCTGGAGAAGAGAATGGCAGCCCATTCCAGTATTCTTGCCTGGGGAATTCCATGGATGGAGGAGCCTGGCAGGCTATAGACCATAGGGTCTCAAACAGTCAGACAGAACTGAGTGACTTTCACTTTCACAAAGCTTCATTAGGGGGTCCCAGAGGGTTGAGTAGATTTTAAATTAAAATGTAAAAATTTAATTTAAAAAATAATAATATTAAAAATATTAGAGTCAATCCATAATAGCTGCATAGGTGAACCACTGAGTCCTTAGCTCATTGCCTAACCTAAGAAGTCACCCACTGACGATGTAAAAGTATCTCCATCACCGACTCCTTACTACTAATATCACATTTAAACTAAGTATTTGTCTTTTTCAATCTACTTTCTGTTTAGAAATTGCTTCTATTATTTTGAGCTTGTGTTTTCTTTTTCACCTTTTTGTAAGAAAAATTGCATTTTATTAGCTAGAATCCAAATACAGCTAAATGAGGAAAACTCAATAAAAGGACTAAAAAATTTTTTTCATCCAATAAATTTGCTGTGAAATGCCATGTTTGTGGCTGTGCCTGCAGTCATTTCAGTTACAAGACACATAGTAGGAAACAGTTTTGGGATTTTCAGCCATTAGTTTATAAATTGAGTAAGCTAGATGTGTTCATTTATATAAAGTTAATGTAATTTTCCTTGGGAAGGTTTAATATTCTATAAATCCATTATCATATTTACAAATTAATCTTCCCTTAGGAAAAAAGATTGAAGATTTACAGAAGGAAGTATTTTATTACTTTTAAAACTGCATTTTTAAAGAAAATAAAAGAAAAAGAAGGAAAATTATATCAAACATAAATGCCTTTTTATGACTAACAGTTTTGTAACACTGAAATTTATGAAAGGAGAAAGGAATAAATCAGAACATAGAAAGATTTTTCAATGAGCTCACAGAAATTGCAACTCCTATACCACAAACTGCAAACTCCTAAAAAATTAAACCTGTTGATGTGACTACAGACTGAATGGTGTTAAATTCATTAGACACTTAAGTCTATTATGGATTTCTCCTGGATAACTTTTTGGGGTTTTTTTGCCTAAACTCTCAAGCTACTTGTTCCAATTTTTGACAAGTTGGGATTTTAAACCTTTACAACACCAATGACAACAAAATTCTGTGTTCATTTAATTTCTTTCTCAAACTTTCAGTGACTTGATAATGTTGAACAGGTAACTGACAACATAATTAACTCCTAACATTCCACTGTCATAAAACAGAGTTTCCTAGAGAGTAAAACTAGAGTGTGGAGTAAAGGAAGTCTCTACATACACACAGATTTCTGACATGTTGTTGAAAGGAAGAAAAGTGAATTGATTTTCCCCCAGATAGTCTCTTTTATGTTCATCCCTAGCATTTATGTAGCATAATATTAATGACAATCTTATAAATAAGATGCAAACTATAATGATTTATTAATAACCACTTTTTATAACATTTCTAACTACTGAAAAATATCAAAGTATTACCTTTATTAAGATGTTCTCCTAAAAAAAATAAAAAAGATGTTCTCCTATAGGAAAAATTTGTTTTTAGATTTTTATTATATCATCATACACAATTCTTCAGATTGCAAGTCATATAGTACTAATAATAAAAATAAATGACTAGTTTTTGATCACCTCCTATTTTTCAGGACAGTACTAAATACTTTTGATACATTATCTTATTTAATATGTAAAGTAACCCTATCTGGTGAATACTGTGATCATTTACATTTTACACATGAAAAAATTAAGCTTAAATATATTAAATATCAAAGATGATGGATCCCAGAATGGAATTCCAGTTCCTCTAATTTTTGAGTCTGCCCTCTTATTTTACTCAAATAACTCAAGTAATTAAACTTTCTTCCCAATATTTTCAAACACTTAATAAGTGAACTACTAAAATTATCCCGTGGAGAAGGAAATGGTGAACCACTCCAGTATTCTTGCCTGAAAAACCCCATAGACATCGTTGTCTGGAGGCTTACAGTGCATGGGATAGCGAAAGAGTCAGGCACAACTTAGTGACTAAACAACAACAACAGTATCTAGAATAATTTCATGATCTGGACCTCAATACTACAATTTAGCAATGCCAGATATTAGAAAGTTTATTTCAATTATCTTCAAACAAATTTCACTTCTACACATTATATCCTCTTGTTCTGTCTTGTTTTCACCTTTTTTTGTCGTCATCTTCTGATTTTCTTCTCTAGTACATTACACTAGCATTGTACTATTATGGCTTTTGTAAAGCATCTAATTTCACACTGAACATCCTCTATTGTCGTGCAGTCCTTGGAAGGATATGTTGCCAAGTCCTCTCACTACCTGTTTTCTTTCCTTTAGGCCCACTGTTCTTCAATGTCCCTCTTTAAAAGGGTGCCTCAATTGGGCACAACCCTCCATAAGGAGGTAATCACCAAAAATGGTAAGCTTCTTGATTTTCAGCTCCAATCTTTTTCACCTCAAAGCTCTCACATTATCTGAAAATCCACGGCAATTAGATTATGGGATTAGCTAGAAGATGTATCATTTGCCAGACAGTGTCAAATAGTATTCCTCAAAGGGCTTATTTTTTTTTTTTTCTTTTTGGATTATTATTCGGCCAAAGTGTATTCAGTAATAGTTTTGGATAGGAAAGAAATGTATGAGGGAAATTCTCAGAGCCAAGCGTGAGAAAGAAAGAAGGCTCTTCGTGATCCTTTACTGATGGTCCTGAAATCAACCAGAAGTCCAAAAAGTAGTGCTTTCTCTGTAGAGTCAACCAGACAAGTTTCATCACAGTGACAGAATGGAAGCCCTTCCTGATCTGTGTATATAGAAAGAACTAAATTCACCAAATTTCACCGAATACTTGACAATCAGTTTGAAAGGATACTCCCCCAAGAGCCTTTTTACTCATATTGAAACACTAAATTTCTATGACAGTGATACTGGTGTCAAAATATCATGAAACACAGGTAAAAGTATCGAGTGTGATAGGTGTTTGTACTGTATCTCTACTTTCCATATATCACTTCATGTTAATAGGCACGGTAGAAAGGGACTGCTGTTGGTTCTCCATAGTCAAGAGAGAAACTGAGAACTGAAATTGCTAAATACCTTTTTATATTTCACCCAGTAAGTGACAGTGGAACTGAGACAAACAAGACTGGCCTTCCAGATGAATGCATTCCAAACTTCCTCTCATGAAATGGGCTGCAGTCCATCACACTTGACCTACACTGTCCACACCTCCAGGAGGAGATATCCACAGATATACCTGTTTACTTTGGCGTGAACTCAAAATTAGTTTGCAAATCTGGCCTTTTCTTTGTGCATCGACTAATTTCTCCTTTCCACACGTACACTGCAAGAACATCAGGTAGATCCATTTACTTCCACCCCCTCATCCCACTGCTTCTCCTAAAGTGACATATTAATTATGGCTCATTGAAATTTCCTCTTACAAATGTAGGCTCAGATTTCAACA
The DNA here is from genome assembly GCA_006408695.1 of Aepyceros melampus. NCBI lineage: Eukaryota > Metazoa > Chordata > Mammalia > Artiodactyla > Bovidae > Aepyceros > Aepyceros melampus. The sequence continues at coordinate 14,775 of SJXQ01012122.1, forward strand.
CCTAAACAAATTATATATACACCATGCAAGCCTGTTTGTTCCAGGTTTCTTAAAAGGAGAAAATGAATGCAGTGTATTAATCATCAAACTGATGCCCCTGATCGAAAAATGAATTATTTAAATGAGTAACACTTCAGGGTTTTTTTTAAATATGTTACTTTCTAGAAAATCTCTTCAACATGTAAGGTGAAAAGAATGAAAAACATCACTACTACCACAGTGATACATGAACAAAATTAAAGCTATGAATAGGCTATATGATCATGGTCAGTCCAAAATGTTGGGCATTACTGCCATTGGTTCTGTAGTTAATAATCAACAATTATGGATGGTACTCCAAATTAGTTTTAAGAAGTTCTAAAAATTCAGCTTGACTACTACAGATTTAAATGAATTTTATCTTTTCAGAGCGCAAAAAACAAAGGCAACTCCTAATGTAGATTTATTAAAAAAAAAAAAAAAAGCTTATGTTTCTAAATACATGGAGTAGGGAAGGTGAAGGTGAAGTCACTCAGTCGTGTCCGACTCTTTGCGACCCCGTGGACTGTAACCTACTAGGCTATTCTGTCCATGGGATTCTCCAGGCAAGAATACTGGAGTGGATTGCCATTTCCTTCTCCAGGGGATCTTCCCGACCCAGGGATCAAACCCAGGTCTCCCGCATTGGAGGCAGACGCTTTAACCTCTGAGCCACCAGGGAAGCCCTGGAGTAGGGAAGACATATAGAATAGCCATAGTACATATTTACCCAGTCTACATTCCCTCTGGTTTAACTTCAAAGCAGATTCCTCATGTTTCCAATTTTATTTAAAACCATGTTGCAGATATACCATGCGTGACTAAAATTTACAGGAATAAAACTACCAATAAGATCAAATACAAGGAGAGAAAGAAAACTTGAGGGAAAAACTCACCTTGAACAGAATGTAAGAAGTCGGAGTAGTCATTGAAACCACAACTTAGAGTATGCATGACTCAAGTGATAAAAAAGAAAGGAATACCCAGTGAGCACAATTTATTGAACTCAGCAGGTACAAGAAATGCATTCAATGATGAGACATATTAGTCACTGGAGGATAATTGCTTTAAAAAAAATTGTGTAATGATACAAATTCAAGGAAAATTTTGTTATTTAACTAATGGTACTGAGTAGAAAGGGCTTTCCTTATGGCTCAGCTGGTAAAGAATCTGCCTGCAAAGCAGGAGACCTGGATTCGATCCCTGGGTTGGAAGATCCTCTGTAGAAGGGAAAGGCTACCCACTCCAGTATTCTGGCCTGGAAAATTCCATGGACTGTATAGTGCATGGGATCCCAAAGAGTTGGACATGACTGAGAGACTTTCACTGAGTAGAAAAACATTGATAGGGCCCTGCTCATGTAGTCACTCAAGGGCATAGGCTGATGGGGGCTCTGCCATGTTTATACACAGCCACTAAGGTCACCATGAGGGTCATCTTCCTTCTAGCCAGCAGGTAAGGGGTAAAAAAATGGAAAAGAGCTTGCAGTGATTTTTAATGGGTAAGGTCTGAATAGGATTCACATTCTCTTCTACCCACATTCTATTGGCTATACCTTATCACATATCACATGATCATAATTGAACATAAGATGCTGGAAAATGTTGTAGTTGTGTGATTATGAAGAAGAAAAACCTATGGAGTACTTTTTTTTGAACAGCTAGCAATTTCTGTCATTGTCTCCCTTTCTGGTCACTATAAACATGTTCATCCTTCTTCCTACACATATAACACATTTAGTAATACCCTGGAAAAAGATAATCCATGTAAAGCCCAGGAGCCACTGCATTGTTGCATTTCTCTCTATTCAAACTTGAAGAGGTTTCTTGTGGTTCTATGAGCTATGAACCAAGAAGACACATCCTTCTTCACCCATATACACCTCTGCATCCGTGGCAGAGTAGAAATAACTCCAATAAAGACTCCAGTTATGAAGAGAGGAAAAGAGCAGAGAGTAAGCACAGATCCATAGCAATGGTGAAACCTGTGGCTTGGTAAAGTCGCAGTTCATAACTCTCTAGGAGAAGCTACTCTGCTCATTGTTCTCCATGACTGTGGCTGCAGAGTCATGACTGTATCTGAAGTGAGCACTGAAAAATACACTCAGAGATCAAAACCACTACTCTCTACTTCAGGTTAATCTAAGTTTTGGAAACTGAGGTTTGTTTTATAATCACAGAGTTTTGCAAGGCCAGACTTTTTGTTTCATTAGCAATACAGTCCCCTTAAAATCCTGTTGCCTTCTAATCTCTTTGGTTCTAGTCAGTTCCCTGAGTCAGTAATAATCACTTAAATTTTCTTTCCAATTTATGGCTTGGGCTTCTTTATGATTTTGTTTATTTAATTTTTTTTTCTGTTTCTTAACTCATTTTGCTTTCTACCTTTCCTGCTTTTCTCTCAATGTAATGGCAATGAATTTGGATCATTAAAACAAAGCAACAAGCTTAAATGGAAGGCAACCCACTTAATTATTTTAAGATATATATTTGAGATACAACTCAAATGCCATTCTATTCATCCATTTAAAGTAAACAATTGATTGGTTTTTTAGTATATTTACAAATATGTGCAACCTCATCACAACCTTAGAACATTTCCATCACCTCACAAAGAAACTTCATTCTCTTTAGGTACCATTACTAACTCCTCCATCCTTCTGGCTCCAAGTGAATTACTGCTTTCTGTCTCTATAGATGATTAGCCTATTCTGCATATTTCATAAAAATGAGAGTATATGCAGTCTTGGTGATTGACGTCTCTCACCTAGTATAATATTTTTCAAGACTACTTGGAAGCATGTGTCAGTACTTTATAGATTCATTTTTATGGTTGAATAGTATTTCACAGCAGAGTTATATCATATGTGTTTATCCATCCAGCAGCTGTTAAATGTTTGAACTGTTTCTACCTTTTGGCTATTATAAATAATGGTACCATAAATATTAATGTACACCTTTTTCTGTGGACATATGCTTTCACTTCTTGTAATTAGAAATATTGGGTAATATGTAACTCTATATTTAACTATTTAAGGAACTTCCAGACAGTTTTCCAAAGTAGCTGTACCAATTTATATTGCCATGAAGAATGCATGAGTATTCAAATTTCTGCACACCTTCACCAACAATTATTATCTGGCTTTTTGATTAAAGCCATTCTAGCGAGTGTGAAGTGGTAGTTCATTGTGGTTTTGATTTGTTTCTCTGATGACTTACGATATCAAGCAAGCATTTTTGAATGTTCATTGGCTATTTGCATATTTCTTTGCATATCCTTTGACAATTTCTCAGTTGAGGTCTTTTTCTTATTGAGTTGTAAGAGTCTTATATATTCCAGATTGTTGTTGCTGCTCAGTCTCTAAGTCATGTCCAACTCTTTGGAACCCATGGACTACAACACGCCAGGCTCCCATGTCCTTCACTGTCTCCCAGAGTTTGCTCAGATTCATTTCATTGAGTTGGTAAGGCTAGCTAACCATTTCATCCTCTTGCACCTCTTTCTCCTTATGTTTTTAATCTTTCCCAGCATCAGGGTCTTTTCCAATGAGTCAGTTCTTCGCATCAGGTGGCCAAAGTATTGGAACTTCAGCTTCAGCATCAATGAAGCAATGAATACTCCTTCCTTTCAATGAATATTCAGGGTTGATTTCCTTTAGGATTGACTGGTTTGATCAAGAGTGCAAAGGACTTGCTGTGCAAAGGACTTTCAAGAGTCTTCTCCAGAACCACAATTTTAAAGCATCAATTCTTCACTGCTCAGCCTTCTTTATGGTCTAACTCTCACATCTGCATGTGAACTACTGGGAAAAACATAGCTTTGACTATATGGACCTTTGTCAGAAAGTGATGTCTCTGCTTTTTAATACTCTGTCTAGGTTTGTCATAGCTTTCTTCCAAGGAGAAAACATCTTTTAATTTTATGGCTGCAGTCACCATCCACAGTGACTTTGGAACCCAAGAAAATAAAACTGTCACTGTTTCCGCTTTTTCCTTTCCATTTGTCATGAAGTGATAGGACTAAATGCCATGATCTTAGTTTTTTGAATGTTGAGTGTTAAGCCAGCTTTTTCACTTTCCTCTTTCATCCTCTTCAAGAGGCTCTTTAGTTCCTCTTCATTTTTTTGCTATTAGAGTGGTATCATCTGCATATCTGACATTGTTGATATTTCTCCCAGAAATCTTGATTCTAGTTTTTGATTCATCCAGCCCAGCATTTCACATGATGTACACAGAGTGTAAGTTAAATAAGCAGGATGACAATATGCAGCCTTGTCATACCCCTTTCCCAATTTCGAACCCGCTTATTTTTCTAGATACAAACTCCTTTTCATATATGATCTGCAATTTTTTTTCCTACTCTGTAGCTTGTCTTCACTTTCTGGAAAGTTCATTTTGATGAAGTCTAAAGTTATCTATTTGTTTTGTTGTTGCTTATCCTTTTGGTGTCACTTTAATTTTTTAACTACTTTTTTTATTATTTTTTTTTATGTTATTTCTTTAAGTATTGCTTTATGGCTTGCAATACACCTCTTAACTTATCAGAAGCAGCTACAGATTTATACTAACTTAATTTCCATGAGATATGGAAATATTACTCCTATATAGCTATATTCTCTTTCTGGGGGTATTATTTTGATACATATATTACATTTATAAATTTTATAAGCCCAATGATACATTATATTTTATATAATTTTATATATTTTAAAGAAGATAAACAAAGGAAGGAGAGCAAGTATATATTAATAGCTTTTGCTGTTTTAACCTTCTTGTTTATCATTTCTAGTTCTCTTCATTTGTTTTAAGTTACCATCTGGAATCATTTCCGTAACCCAGTACAGCTTTGCTCCCACCCACCTCCTTGTGCTGTATGTAATTTTTAAAGTCAGTCAAGAGAATAAATGAGAATAAATATATATTTGTACTGTTGTTTAGATTTGAACTTCTGTTTGAGGTCACTTGCTTTCAGTCTGAAGAAATCTGTGTCGTATTTCTTGCAAGTCAGGTCTGCTAAATACTGTTTCTGTTTATCTGGGAATGTCTTTATTTTGCCTTTATTTCTGAAAGATAGGTTTGCTAGATATAGGATTCCAGGCTGACACGTTTTTCTTTGAGCTCTTGATTTTGAGAAAGAATAGAATATGTTATTCCATCACTTTCCAGCCTCCATTGTTTCTGATGAGAATTCAGCTGTAAATCTTATTGAGGTTTCCTTGTAAATAAGTCATTTTTCTCTTGCATCTTTCGAAATGTTCTCCTTATCTTTGCATTTCAGAATTTTTACTGTGATGTGTCTATTTGAAGATTTAGTTGTGTTTATCTAATTTGGGATTCATGGAGCTTCCTAGATGTATAAACCAATGTTTGTCAATAAATAGTGGAAATTTTTAGCCAATATTTCTTCAAATATTTATTCTGCTATTCTCTCTCTCTTCTCCTTCTGGTAGTTCTACTAGGTATATGTTGGTGTGTCAATAATATTCTACATTTTTCAACAGCTTTGCTCCCACCCACCTCCTTGTGCTGTATGTAATTTTTAAAGTCAGTCAAGAGAATAAATGAGAATAAATATATATTTGTACTGTTGTTTAGATTTGAACTTCTGTTTGAGGTCACTTGCTTTCAGTCTGAAGAAATCTGTGTCGTATTTCTTGCAAGTCAGGTCTGCTAAATACTGTTTCTGTTTATCTGGGAATGTCTTTATTTTGCCTTTATTTCTGAAAGATAGGTTTGCTAGATATAGGATTCCAGGCTGACACGTTTTTCTTTGAGCTCTTGATTTTGAGAAAGAATAGAATATGTTATTCCATCACTTTCCAGCCTCCATTGTTTCTGATGAGAATTCAGCTGTAAATCTTATTGAGGTTTCCTTGTAAATAAGTCATTTTTCTCTTGCATCTTTCGAAATGTTCTCCTTATCTTTGCATTTCAGAATTTTTACTGTGATGTGTCTATTTGAAGATTTAGTTGTGTTTATCTAATTTGGGATTCATGGAGCTTCCTAGATGTATAAACCAATGTTTGTCAATAAATAGTGGAAATTTTTAGCCAATATTTCTTCAAATATTTATTCTGCTATTCTCTCTCTCTTCCCTTCTGGTAGTTCTACTAGGTATATGTTGGTGTGTCAATAATATTCTACATTTTTCTTCAGTTCAGTTCAGTTCAGTCGCTCAGTCGTGTCCGACTCTTTGCGACGCCATGAATTGCAGCACACCAGGCCTCCCTGTCCATCACCAACTCCCGGAGTTCACTCAGACTCACGTCCATCGAGTCGGTGATGCCATCTAGCCATCTCATCCTCTGTCATCCCCTTCTCCTCCTGCCCCCAATCCCTCCCAGCATCAGAGTCTTTTCCAATGAGTCAACTCTTCACATGAGGTGGCCAAAATACTGGAGTTTCAGCCTCAGCATCATTCTTTACAAAGAAATCTCAGGGCTGATCTCCTTCAGAAAGACTGATTGGATCTCCTTGCAGTCCAAGGGACTCTCAAGAGTCTTCTCCAACACCACAGTTCAAAAGCATCAATTCTTCGGCACTCAGCCTTCTTCACAGTCCAACTCTCACATCCATACATGACCACTGGAAAAATCATGCCTTGACTAGATGGACCTTAGTCGGCAAAGTAATGTCTCTGCTTTTCAATATGCTATCTAGGCTGGTCATAACTTTTCTTCCAAGGAGAAAGTGTTTTTTAATTTCATGGCTGCAGTCACCATCTGCAGTGATTTTGGAGCCCCAAAAAATAAAGTTTGACACTGTTTCCATTGTTTCCCCATCTATTTCCCATGAAGTGATGGGACATTTTTCTTAGGCACTGTTTATTTTCCTTCATTCTTTTTCTCTGTTTTTCAGGTTGCATAATCTCTATCAATATAAAAGCTTGTGAGGTTTTCTTCTTCTAGTTTCAAACCTACTATCAAATCCTTCTAGTAATTTTTAAATTTTCAATTATTAAAATTTTATTGCAAATTTCCATTTCATTATTTTTAAAATTTCTCTTTCAGATATTCTATATTTGATGCATCATTGTCATTATATTATCTTTTAATTTTTAATCATGTTTTTCTTTAATTCTTTGAATATATTTGTAATAGATATTTTGAAACCTTTACAGTTTAAGTCCACCATCTACTTTTTATCAGAATAGTTTTTGTTCCTTGTTTGTTTCTGGCATAAAAGTTATATTTTCTTGATTACCTGTATGTCTCAACCTTTTGTTGGAAACTAGACATTTTAGATCATATATTATAGCAGATTTAAGCATTTGCCTCTTATCTTCTTGGTCTTGTTTCTGTTATTTATTTATTTGGATATTTAGTGACTGGCTGGATTATTTTAGTAAAGTCTATCTGTTCCCATTTCCCCAGAGCAGGAAGCTTCTGTTGTTGCTGCTAAGGGGGCAGAGTTTGCGTCTGCCTCTAGGATGCCTGGGGATGACCAGTGGTTTTGGCAGAGCTATTTTGACTTTGTTTTTCCTGACCAAACTGTTATGCTCCACACTAATTGCTGACGGATTGTTCTATTGTTCCCAACAATGCTCTGGGGCATAAATTGCTTCATACTCTAAGACAATCAAGTCAGGCTCTTTGAAGACACTGTTCTTAGGTCAGTGTTGAGATTTGTTCTGACACTAGGGGGGCTCTTCCCAGCTGTCTGTCTCTCCACTTCTATCCAAAAAACTAGCCAGCCTATAATTTAGCCTATATCTGCAATTAATCTATCAAACACCTTTTACGACAACTTTCACTCTTTTTAAGAGTGCCCTTAGATTTGGACTCCTCAGACTCTATTGCAAATAAAGGCAATTGCTCTGGGGGAAATTTAGAGATATCAGTTCCAAGGCTTGCTTCTCCTTCCACGCCACCCCCAGATAAACCACTGAGCCATACAGTGGGGTGGGAAGAACAAAGACATGTTCTCTCTAAACATCTCCACTTTAGGAGTTTTGCACTCAGTAGAAGAGGGGAGTGGAATGCAGCAGCTCTAAATCTCCTTAATTTGCCTCTCTCAGTGTGAAAACTCCCACCCCTTGATCCAGAGCAAGTTGATCAGGGCTCAGGCTCTCAGTGGTGCACCACCCAAGGTAGAGCCTCCATCCCATGAGTGGAAGCTGGAAAGATGAAGGGGACACGTTAGCCACGCTTGCCCAGAACTTAGCCTCAACAAGAGGTAGCTGGATCATGTTAAGATGCTGCTGACCTGTCCCTCCCAGGAAGATAGCCCTCCAACTGGAAATAGGAACGTAAAGGTAGTCCTGTACCCTTGGCTGTAGTAGTATCAGATGAAGTGTGTATCTCTTTGAGATTAGAGGCAGAGGGAGTCTGCAAGTCTTGGTTCACATATCACACAATCTTAGAGTTCTTAACAATTTTAATAGATTGTCTTGAATAAATATGTCTTTATTTGCTATACATCCCATAAAGTCATTTTCAGAGAACTTAATCTTATTATTTTAATTTTCACTAGCTTTTTACTGGGGAAAATATCTGAGAAGCTACTCACACTGTCATGCCAGAAATAGGATTCCCAACACCCTTAATTTTATATTTGCTATAATAAGTTTTTTTTTTTCCTTTAATTGAGAAGCATTATTAGGACTTTGACAATCTAAGTCTTTCACCTACATTTTAGAGTTACAGAAGCAGTTAGCCTTTACATTCCTAGGAGGCCATTTATATTCACAAATCAGCCTATTCTTTCCTGAGCTCATTTCATCCTTGTAATGCCATGCCAAATGCAGCAAAGAGCAACACACTAAGATTCTAGCTCTTTCTAACAACTTTTTCTAGATTAGCAAACTCAGTATATCTGCCTTCCAGGTCGTTGTAGCCAATAGTTTTACCAAATATTTAGCTACTGCATAACATAGATCTTCAACATCTTTCCATTCCACTTTTCCTTGTCTTCTGCTGCCTAACAGTAGAAGTCAATGACATGCAATTTTAAGTTTTTAGTATGGGAGTGATATACCTCAAGATACTAATTTCTGTTTTAATTACATGAAGCAAATCAGTAAAAACAAATAAATAAATTTGATTGAAATTTACTTCTTGCTCAGGTAATAGTTCTGGGCTAGAAGAGATCAGATCAGGAGGTCAAACTTTTACTCAAACTAATATAGAGATTATAAAACAAAGAAACTATAAATGCTTTGGAATGATATGTAGGACATTTCTCGGGGAACACACAACCTAAAAGACATTTTTATCTTACTATAAAAATTATATATATATATATATATACATATATGTATATAATATTTTCATCATAGACTTAGAGACTTCGGTAGGCCATTATGGACACAAAGCATTATTAGGTTGAAGCTTTTTTTAGAGGTAGTTTGCAAGCATGTTGAAAGGAGCATTTACTGGACATGCTAACATTAAAAAGGAGCTTTATTTCCTAACATCTTCTGCATTTCACTCATTTGTGGGAGATGTATCTAGAAAGAAAATATACCAGTTCCCCAATTCCCATATTTTCAGATAGAGGTAGAATTTCTACTCTACCACATATAAGGGAAAATTAATAAAGAAAGTGTCATTTTCAGCTTCTCTCTACTCCCACTCTGTTTCATCGCTGAATTGTGTCCCCTCCTCCCAATTCATATGTTGAAGCCCTAAATCCCAGAATCTTAGAATATGACTGTATCTGGAGATAAGGCCCCCATAGAGGTAATTAAGATAAAGTGGGGTCATACACAAGGGTGGGGGAGAAATTCTAGTCCAGTATGGCTAGTGTTCTTATAAGAAGAGAATAAACCACAGAAAACACGGAGACCTAGGTAGAACCGTATGAGTACACGGCCAGCTGCAAACCACGGAGAGACCTCAGGTAATCCCAACTCTACTATCTTCTTGATCTCAGGCTTCTAGCCTCCAGAACTGTGGGAAAATAAATTTCTGTTGTTTAAGCCACCCCACCTGTGGTATTTTGTTATGGAAGACCCAGAAAACTAATACACATGGTAAAAGGGTAGCATATAGTTAAGTTTAGAAGTAACAAGGCATGCTTGAAACCTTCCAACAGTAAACAGTAGCCAGTGAGCAAGGATTATTCATTCATCCAGAAGATAGCTATTGAATAAGTACTGCAGACAGGTGCTGAGTTAAGTAAGTAAGTAAGTAAGTAAAGTCACTCAGTCGTGTCCGACTCTTTGTGACCCCATGGACTGCACCCAGCAGGCTCCTCAGTCCATAAGGTACTGAGTTAGATACTGCTAATTCAGTAGTAAAACATTCTGATATGATCCCTGACTACAAGAAACTTAAAGTCTAATGGAGAGAAAAAATGAAGAAACTGTGTACCCAAGACACCCCTGAATATGATGAAAAGCCAGGCTGCCTGGTTCTTCCTAGAGAAATCTGGAGAGATGACCACATTGGTTTACTTTGGATGATGGGGAGTATCTGGGGGAAAATGGATTGGGTCAAAGCAGCCAGCCAAATGTATTTTCTCATCTGCTAACCAGATTCTTTTGCCCCTATACTGTTGAGGGGCAGCTTACCCTTAGATGGTAATTTATTTTGAACAGATGGAACAGGGCTTGGAGATGAACCACAGGGACAATTGCTGACTAAAGTTTCTCCAGTTTTCCAATAAGGAGTGGCTTATAGCTTTCACCAAACCTATACTGGTTAACTGAAGTATACAAAAAATACTAATAATAAATAAAGCACACTCTAAATACCATATAGTTAAAGCTAACACAATTCAGTAATTGTATATAGTTTAGTTCAGAGTATGGATGCTATAACAATTATGAGGAAAGCATCGGTTTTGGAACTGGATTCAATGTAAGATAAAATATACATGTAATGAGTACTACTGAGGTGCCAACTGTTTCTAGGTACTAAGAGAGAGGGTAATGAGAGGAGGAGGGGAAAAGATATGGTTCCTGCCCTCATCAACTTGTGCAAGTTATTTAATTTCTCTGAATCTATGTTCTTATATGGTGATTGAGGATCAAGAAAGCTATTCTGGATAGCTCTTAATAAAGAGAAAATTTTTATTAAAGAGGCATTTAAAAGCACCTAGACTAGTGCCTGGCAAATAACTATCTGTTGAATGTTATTCCTTTTCACTTCTCTCTATCTTTGCTCTCTGCAAAAAAATACAAAGTAAAAAGAATCCCTTTGGATATTATTCAAATGCATTACCAAATATCATACTCTTCATAGTCAAATTTGAAGGCTTAGGAAAGATGACTGAATGAGTTTGGATCTTGTTTGAGTAAATCAGCTCTTGCATCATCATGGGTAAAACATTTTAGGATTTGAAGTATATTCTAGAGGGTGAGTGTGAGCTCAGTGGCTTCAACTGTGTCCAATTCTTTGCAACTCCATGGACTGTAGCCCACCAGGGTCCTATATCCATGGGATTTTCCAAGCAAGAATATTGGAGTGGGTTGCCATTCCCTTCTCTAGGGGATCTTCCTGGCCCAGAAATTGAACCTGCGTCTCCTGAACTGCAGATTCTTTACCACTGAGCCACTTGGAAGCCCTCTATTTCTTCTGTTTTGCTATTTTATTCATCTTTTCTTTATAGTGTTGGGCTCAGAGCAAAGAGTAAAATCATTTGTTAGAATAGAAAAAGGAAACCACAAAGAATAACCTACAGGCAATGGAAATAAAAATAATTCATTCTCTTAAAGCACTAAGAATGATTTTATATTTCTTCATGGAGACTATACTAACATATATATTCAGTAAGATATAACTATCTCCCCTTTTTCTACGAAAAGATAAAAACAATACAAGACAGGAAAGGAAAAGGAAAGTGAAGTTGCTCAGTCATGTCTGACCCTTTGCGAACCCATGGACTGTAACCTACCAGGCTCCTCCATCCATGGGATTTTCCAGGCAAGGGTACTGGAGTGGGTTGCCCTTTCCTGCTCCAGGAGAATCTTCAGGGATCGAATCTGGGTCTCCCACATTGCCTGCAGATGCTTTACCATCTGAGCCACCAGGGAGACTATACAAGACAGAGGGTGAATAAATCTCACAACCTTCAAAATGGTACTGAAAATATTCAATAGTAGGGAACATATAGTTCAAATAACATATTATAAGATGTGTGTTATCTCTATTGTATTGAGTCAGACTCTCCATGTACCCAATTGACAGTTTGGTTTAGCCCCCTAGGAAGAACTATTCCTTCCTTTTCACAACTTTCACAGACTCTAGTTTACTTAGTCATAATCTCAAAAGGTTTTGATTGGGCACTATGCCCTGAAATCCTATTCTCCAATATGTAATTATGAAGTCAATCATTTGCAGACTGTAAAGCCAACACATCCCCTTTATTTTATCTTTGTCATTCCTTCCCTCCAGCTAGTCCACATTCCATGAATCAGAAGTATTTTGATTTGGGATGAAATGTTAGCTTTCTCAGTGGACATCCTACTTTTATTCTAATCCCAAATTTCCCCCAAACATCTTTTCTAAATCTGCTCCTTTTATTTTTTGCACTTGAACCAGGCTGTAATTAGATCTAATTAATTTCTATCCCTTATGCTGGTCAGTTATTTATTATATTCTATGCTGTGTTCAATGCTAAGCTCTTTAGGGACTGCCAAGAAACAAAGCAGGAGTGTGAGTTCTACACTTAGACATAAAACCATACAATATCAAGTAATATCCTCATTTTTTCCTCTATACTTTTCATATTTGTACATAAATTTATACTCCTTTCATTAAACTGCTAAAAAAAAAAAGAAAGAAAAAAAACCACACATTTGTCTTTAACTGACTTGGCTGTATGTAAAGTATCCATAGCTGTGGTACATAATGAAACAACCCTCTATTTAGAGATCCCAGAAAAATCTACATTGCAAGGGAGTTCATTTAAGACAGAACATTCACACAATTTGAACACAGTGTTAAGAATATAATAAGCAGAGAACAATCTTCTGGGTAATACCAAAGTTTACTTAAACAGATTGATAATGTACTCACCAATAAAATAGCAGGCTCAGTTTTTACAGTTTGTTCCCTTCTGAATGACTTACCCACCAAGCAAGATAGTACACTTACTGGTCTTCACTGTAAATGCCTGGACCCCCTGATGGGTTCTGATCAGAAATCATCCAGTAAGAACAATGGCATTTCTCTTTATATCCCAGCAATAGTTTTTGTGGCTGTAAGAAAACATACACAGTTCATTAAAATCAAGGGGGAAAAGGAGGTACATATAGAGAAAATAATGTTTAAAAAAGCTCATGATTATTTTCTCCAGCCTTAATTTTCTACTTTTCAAGCAGACCTCTTTGCAAACCCATTTCTTGATGCCCACTGATAAACTTGGCCAATTGAAATGTCTTAATCAGAAGTAACTGGTCCCACAAAACCCGACAAGATTTCTGTAGCAACAGCTATGACCTTTCACTTTTTCTTTCTGGTTTCAAAGCTGCCTTTAGTGGTCATTCAAATCATGAAAGTGTTAAGTGGGAATAGTCGTAAATCAGCTTTTTAAAGTCTGCAGCCAGCATGAACTCTGTATGTCTAAAAGGGGAGGGGGAGATTTAAGGCCACATTCAAGAGGACTTCACAGCTGTTAAAGCCAGCTTTCTGGGGATCTGGTAATTCTACAACATGATGGTCTTTTTTAAAAACCTACTTGTCCAAATATAGAGCAAATACAGATGGCACAGGTGGCTCAAGGGTGAAGAATATGCCTGTCAATGGAGGAGACGCAGAGACACAGGTTCAGTCCCTGGGACAGGAAGATCTCCTAGGAGTAGGAAATGGCAACTCACTCCAATATTCTTGCCTGGAAAATTCCATGGACAAAGAAATTTGGCAGGTGACAGTCCATGGGTTTTCAAGGAGTCGGACACGAATGAGCAACTAAGCACAGCACAGCCATGCAAATAAGTATAGAAATAATTTTTTAAAGTAAATTTGGCCAAATGAGTAGTTTAGTAATTGCTGCTGCTAAGTCACTTCAGTCATGTCCGACTCTGTGCGACCCCATAGATGGCAGCCCACCAGGATCCCCCATCCCCAGGATTCTCCAGGCAAGAACACTGGAGTGGGTTGCCATTTCCTTCTCCAATGCATGAAAGTGAAAAGTGAAAGGGAAGTCGCTCAGCCGTGTCCGACTCTAAGCGACCCCATGGACCGCAGCCCACCAGGCTCCTCCGTCCATGGGATTTTCCAGGCAAGAGTACTGGAGTGGGGTGCCATTGCCTTCTCCGAGTTTAGTAATTGGGCATATCTAAAACAATTGTTTATTTAAATGAAGTCTGCTTTTCTGGAGGACACTTTTATATTATAGCATGCCTCAGCCAGTACAAGTAAAGAGCCAGATTATGGTGTCTACCACATCTCCAGACGCATATATAGTTGAATATGGCAAAATTTCTCTAAAACAGGGCTGGTCAGACATTTAGTAGAAAAGGCAGCTGTCTACATGTTACATGTTGAGAAATAGTGAAAAGCATTTCTGCCAAAAATATCTGTTCCATTTCCCCCACGTTCTTATTACCATTTTTCCTGTAACACTTAGAATTCTAATCACTGGTCATTATATTTACACATCATTAAAAATCTTTACCAGAAAGCAAGGATATTATCTATGAAGACACTAATAAGTCATTAACACCTTACCTTGAATTAAATCAATCAGACCAGAGAGTTTACTTAAAGGACCTGAGGGAGTATAACACCAAACAGGTAATTTTGACAAGTGAAGGGGTTTTAAAAAGACAAATGTTAGGATATTTTACAAGAAGAGCCCTAAAACACCTGGAGGTTTGTCAGGGGAGGCAGAATTGTAGTGAGTCATAATCATCAGGTTAGAGGAGGTGTGGAAAGGAGAAAACCTGTGACATCCTTTCCCTCCGAACAAACTAATATAAAACCTGAGTGCAATTGGCAGCTTTTGAAAAACAACAATAGTATGTGATTTATACTCTCCATCTAAATGATACAAGATTTAGCTACAATTTGCAATACTTTATGCCTATAACCAATTTTGAGTGAGGTATAAATTTCTCAGCACTAGCACGTGCCCCATCTTAGTCTGAACCAGAGTGTAGAGACTCAGCAAACACACATTAGCATTTGACAGTGAGACTCATGTTCAGTGAAAGACTTGTGTACAATGCCACCAGTCACATTAGTCATAAAAATTATATGGTCAATTACTGAATGATTAAAGTTGCATCCAGAAAGTTCTGAGACAAGCGAGTAATGTCACAGCATGCACACGTGTGTGTGTGTGTGTGTGTGTGTGTGTGGTGAGGGGAGGACATGCAACATCATGGAGGATTTGATCGAAGTGATAATTCAAGCATGTGATCCAGCAACCCTGGCAGGTAATCTTGTTCTAACACACAGACACCCCCTCACTCGTAGCTGAATGCTCAAGTCTTTTAGACTGTTGGCCTATAATCGCATACATCACTCTTGTATTCAATAAAGAAGACTTCAAAATAACAGCATTTTATTGAAAATTACACTAGAGGAAATTCTCAGAAATAAATTAGCGATAAAAGAATGAAGCTGTTAAACGAATATATTTTTCATGCTTCAGGGCTATGTGTTTAACAATTTTCTAACTGTTCATTTATATACATTAAAAAAAAACCTCAGTTATTATCTCCTAGAGTTGAAATTAGATATTTAATTGAGTGGAGGGAATGAAAGTCGCTCACTTTTAGATATGGGAAATATTTAAAAATATTTCTGTAAAATGCTTCCTAGACCACCATTGGCCCAAATTCTTGGCAAACATTCCTGTGTGTATATATAGCTGTTTTTATAAATGTCATTCCGTAAGAGCTAACTCCTTCAAAAACATGTTTATCTTAATTAGGAAAGTCAACAGACTTCTAATGGGAAGAAATGGGTATTTTTCTCTATGGTATCAGAGGCATCAAAAGATCCAGTTCTTCTGCCAAACCAATCTTTCTTCCTGCCTGCCTTTCAGACTCAGGTGACTGTAGACAGCTGAGCAGGCATTTTCCCCAAAGTCTCTATTGACCTGGCTCCAATCTTTGCTCTGTCCCCCATCTCTCTCTGTGTGTCACTCTTCCTGTGTGGGGTTTTTTTTTTTTTTTTTTTTTTTTTGGCCTTGGGAAACCTAGGGATATTCATGGCACTGAGGCAAATAATGTGGAATTAAAAACTAAATTCTTGAGGCCTTATCCTAGCAACAAGACCATCACCATCTGTTCAGAAGACAAGCCAGCTATTATCCACTGCATTCTTTATACAAACTCCATCACCTGTGAGGGGAAAAAACTTGCCCCTTCCTGGGTTCTCTCTTTGTCACAGGAGAAAGAAATCTGTTTCCCTGTGATGCGTAAAACCTAAAGAAAGCAAACAGGATTGGAAGTACTTAGGACAAATTTAAAGAAATCTACCCAAAGGCCCTATACGGTCAATCCAAAATGTCTGATAACTGTCATCTGCACATAATAAAACCTGACAAAAATATCGTTGATGTCTCTCAGTAGTCACTAAATTATTTAAATTAGAAAATAACAAATGGAGTGTGTGTATCTGTATTTTGGTAGTAAAATGATTGTCATAGTCTCTCCTTTATTTTTAGCTTTAGATTTTATTCATTTCACCTTTCAAAAACTACAACAAAATTTATGTTTTGGGAGTGGCATTAAAATGTTATTTCAGTACTTCAGGGTAAGAATCGATCTATTTAGACATCTAGTTTAGTCCAGGATGAAAATTTTTCCTTGAGAAATGTTTAAAACAGTAGACAGTAACTCAGTGATATTTTGTGCAATAAAAATTATATTATTAGGAATACACAGTCTGTTTCCTCTTCTAAAATAGTTCAGTACAAAGGAAGACAATATCTGTAGATAGAATATTTGAAAACCCCAAAGAGCATCCAAAGTCCAGATATATGATATAATTCCATATTATTTTCTTTCTAGAAAGAAATACACATGGAGATATAATCCAATAAATTAAAAAAGAATAGATTTAATGACTCTCTACCTTGCGCCAAGCATTACATAATGTGCTATTGAGTATTTTTTAAAATTTGACATGATGTTTACGAAAAATATATCAACAAATAAAAGTGAGAGTGAAAGAGTTGCTCAGTCCTGTCTGACTCTTTGCAACCCCATGGACTGTAGCCCACCATGTTCCTCTGCCCATGGAAATCTCCAGGCAAGAATACTGGAGTGGGTAGCCATTCTCTTCTCCAGGGAATCTTTTCCACTCAGGAGTTGACAACTGGGTCTCCTGCATTGCAGGCAAATTCTTTACCTTCTGAGCCATCAGAGAAGCCCCAACAAATAGAAAGTGTCCCTCAAAGCCTAGGAATAGTAGCTCTATAATTATAACTAACATTTGTTGGTGATTAGTACCTTATAATCCATCCATCTTTTCTACATTATCTCATTTGATCCTGATAAAGAGTCTGTGATGCTGGCTGAGCAGTCATCTCTATCACTCACTTAAAGATGAGGAAACCTAAATTTAAACAGGTGTGCTGGTTTTCCCCTGGTCCCCTAAGAATCCAAAATCTACTTCAACCAGATCTAAAACTAAACTGTTTTTTTAAGGCATTATTTATATTTGTACCATCAGAAATAGAATACAAATAATGTGAAGATTCAGGCTAAAGCAACAATAGCTCTTCATTCTCTGGAACAGATTACTGATATGTTGGCTGGTGTTAAAAATATCATTTGTGTTGTACCTAGACTCTGTTTTCATGAGCCAGTGTGCCCAAAGTTGTCTGTAAAATAAAAACTGAAGTAACCCATGTGATTGTTAATTATCTTCCTTTTTAAATTACACCTTGGATTCCAATCATCTGCATATTGGGCACTAAAAATTTCCTACATGTTTCCCACATTGCTTTTGCTAAAATTTTCCTAGTCAAAGCCACAGTTTAGAATCCTTGCCAATAAGGTAGGGATTCTGAGAAGCAGCTGAATCATTCTTTTTATCCCATCTGTGAATATGCTGGATCTAAAGGGAATAAAATCCCAGTAGTTGGCTAATTTGAATGGATGGAAGTAATACATCTGTCTGGTTGCAGCATATCAGATGAGGACAAAGACACATAAATATGGTAACCAGATAAGATATAGGAGAGCTAGGTCATAGAAGGATACTTTATCCCATAGACAGGTATTCAGATGGTGAAGCAAAAATTATTATTTGTCATAATAATTGCCTCTAGTCAATTAGAGCCACTTAGTTATACAAAAGTATTACGAGATATTTATCAGGACATAGTACAAAGATGTGTGCAAGAAAATAGATTTCACAAATATGTAACATGGGATGATAACTGAGTAATATGTCTTTAGTAATGCTGTCAACTCAGTTTCAAGTCTACAAGAAAATACTTTTTCAAAAGATTATTTTCCCAGCAAAGTAGAACTAATACAAAAACAATTATGCAGAATCATTATTCCCAGCCTTCATTTTCAGATTAACTTAAAACAGGTGTTAGTGATGCTAACAGCAATGTTTTGATCCCCATGCGGCCTGGTGACCTCACTTTCTCTGTTCCTTGAATAGAGAACATAGCCTTTCCTTCTTAGTTCCTTATAAACACATGCTGGCAGTCACAAAGGAGAATTTCTGAAAGGGAAAAATAGCAGGATCAGCCAGCAGACTAAGGAAATGGCATATATACTCCCCAAAACTGATCATAGTTTATAAACATCTTTTCACTAAAAAGATGCGTTTTAACTGGAGTGACCAACGATTCAGGTTTGCCTAGGGCTTGAGGGAGTTTCTGTGATGAACTTTCTGTGCTGAAACTGGGAAAATCACAGGCAAACTTCAGTGAGCTATTGACCCTATTTAGCTGTGAGATAAATTGGCTTGCAGTTTAATTTGACCACTACTCATAGTCTTTTAACATTCCTTTACAAAACATTTTAGGAAAACGGGACTGAAAAGATCCAGGTTTCTATTTTGACAACCAAGAGCTCTAAAATGCACTTCAGTAACAGAAATCTGGAGTTTCAAACTTCTTAATTTATGCAAGCAACTTTGTGAGTTCTGCCCACACTAAGACCATTGCTCGCCTTACTTCATTGACTCATCTTGTGCTACAATCAAGAGTTATCTTGCCTTCCTTGTCATCTGCCTACTGCTGAGTTAGTTATCCATTCATCCTATTATGCCTCTGTTCCCTTTACTAAGCCTGAGAGCCTGATAACTTGTTAATGATGTGAAACAACCAAAAACCTATCCCCATCCCACCCTTTTTTAATAGCATGGAAATGCTTCCTTACTCTTTTAAAGGAAGAAAAATGATTCAATAGATTACATTAGAGGTTGCCAGGGCACAAACTCATTACACTGTAAATTAATTTGTAAAAGGGGTGGAGGAGAAAAGTATCAAGGATTTATGTCTTTAGTTTCTTTGAGGAACTAAATGGTTAGTAAAAGAAAGTTTATCTTTTAGAAAAATTCCAACAAGTAAATAGAGCAAGAACACTGGAAGTAGAAAAATCACCAGCTTGCAACCCTGAAAGTAATGATGGATATAGGCAATAATCATCAATGAATGGAAAATCATTATTGAAAGATTATTGAAGAACTTTAAAAAGCCGACATGACTTTTCAGGTTTAGAATCATTTCAAACAGGGCACCCGGTCATTACATGTCTCACACAAAAGGCATACACTGAATCACATGTGAAATGTTCTAGAATGAAACTAGTTGTAGCAAATGCCTCTGGTGCTTGCATCCCAGCCCTCTGCCTACCTCTGATCTCAGCTGCAGGTCTGGGGAATGGTCCCAATTCACTGTGTGCAAGCACCAGCTTCCACAGAAACCTTCCACCAAGGGGAAAGGGAAGCCAGTGGTAAGCTTGAGAGGTGCTTCCTAAACTCCCCAGACGTCCCCACTGAACAGAGCTCTGCTGTCTACAGTTGTCACCTTGGCAACACAACCTTAAATGGTCTTGTTCTTCCTGGCCTGCTCTCGCTACTCCTCTGTCCTGTCTTCTGGAGTTACTTTCCAAATAAACTACGGGCACTGGCACTGGGGTCCTTCTTTGCAAGCCATGCTTTCAGAAGAGCTTTAGCTAAGTTGTTGATGAAACCTATATCAAATTATCTATTTATAGGAAATACAGGAGATAGAGGAAAAAGATCACTCTTGACTTAAGGGATGGCCAGTGTTCCCAGGATGGATGACTGGTATTTCAAGCAAATAGAATGCCTGAAAATAAAGGATAGCAGGGAGGGAGGGAAGAAGGACAAAGGAGAGGAAGAGAGGAAGAAGGAAGCCTTTTGCAGATAGAGAGACCTACATGACCACTAAGTAGAGTATTTACGTGAACTCTGTTGAATCCAGATTTGAGTAAACCAACAATAAAAAAAAATTATCTTGAAAATAAATGGGATAATTTGAATACAGTATTGGATGATATTAAGAAATATTTGTAATTTTATTAGGTTGATTAGCAAAATGAAGTGGTTATGTTTTTAAAATGCCTTATAAAATAAAATTCATACTAAAGTATTCATCAGTGAAATCATGATATCTTGTCTGGAATTGTTTAAAAATACTCCAACTAAAATACTCCAACTAAACAGCTTGACAGCAAGGAGATCAAACCAGTCAATCATGAAGGAAATCAACACTGAATATTCATTGGAGGACTAATGCTGAACCTCCTATACTTTGGCCACCTGATGCAAAGAACTAACTCATTGGAAAAGACCCTGATGCTGGGAAAGACTGAGGGCAAGAGGAGAAGGGGAAGACAGAAGATGAGATGATTGGATGGTATCACTGACTCAATGGGCATGAGTTTGAGCAAACTCCAGGATATGAAGGATAATTCAAAGGGTTGGCAACAAACACAACTTAGAGACTGAACAACTCCAAATAAAAAGCAAAAATGAAGTGAGGAATAGGTGGAATCAGATTGTTAAAATGTTAATAATTGTTGAAGATGGTAATGGAAATAAGGAATCATTATCATTATTATTCTATTTTTGTTCATATTAAAATTATATATAATGAAAAGTTAGGAAATAAAAAATTAATGGTCTGGAGCACCCTGAATTCAAATGAGTGAAATAACATCAACTCTAATTTTGAAAGTGAAAGTTCATCACACAGTCGTGTCCGGCTCTTTACAATTGCATGGACTGCAGCCTGCCACGCTCCTCTGTCCATGGAATTCTCCGGGCAATAGTACTGGAGTGGGTTGCTATTTCCTTCTCCAGGGGATCTTCCCAACCTGGGGATTAAACCCAGGTCTCCTGCATTGCAAGCAGATTCTTTACCACCAGAGCCACTGCTACTGCTACTGCTGCTAAGTCACTTCAGTCGTGTCTGACTCTGCGACCCCATCGACGGAAGCCCACAAGGCTCCCCCATCCCTGGGATTCTCCAGGCAAGAACACTGGAGTGGGTTGCCATTTCCTTCCCCAATGCATGAAAGTGAAAAGTGATAGAGAAGTTGCTCAGTCGTGCGCGACTCTAGTGACCCCATGGATTGCAGCCCACCAGGCTCCTCCATTCATGGGATTTTCCAGGCAAAAGTACTGGAGTGGGGTGCCATTGTAGAACCCTAATTTTACTTCTACTTTAGAAAGTGCAGGCACTACAGTGATACTACCACTGGACAAAATTCAGTAATCCCAACATTTGTCTGTCACCTCCTTTGTTACCAGGCACATATTTCAGTGTAAATTATTTTGTCACTGGTTAGCATACTCTAGAGACTTATTATAGACCAAATGTTTGTGTTTTTCCCCAAAATTCATATGTTAAAATCCTAACTCCCAAAGTGATGAGAGAGAATTAGGTCTAGATGAAGTCATGGGGTTGCAGCCCCCATAATGGGATTAAGGAAAACCAGAAGTCTCTCTCTGCATGTGACACATAGCAAAAAAATGGCAGTGTGCAAACCAGGAAGAGCCAGCTTCCTCACCTTATTATGAAAGAACCTGCTATTATCTTGACCTTGGGCTTCCCAGCCTCCATGCCTGTGAGAAATGTCTATTTTCAAAGCCATCAGCCTCCTTGTCTATGGTATTTTGTTATATAAGGTGCAGTTTCTGTGTGTACTTAGGAAACAAAAATTTATTTAAATATTAGCTTAAGCTAGATATTATTAGGAAGCTATAAAAAGGAAAATGAACAACAACATCTTATATTTATACTTTGAAAGTGTTTCCAAATGCATTATTTCTGTTGATTCTTAAAGAATCCCCAAGAGTGAAAGTTAAATAATATGCAGCAATATTAAATAATGGTGAATATGAACTATCTCCCCTTCACAGATTTCTGCCTTATCATGGTGAAGGGGCTTGCATAACTAAATGAAGCTATAACCCACGCTGTGTACGGCCACCTGAGATGGACGGGTCATAGCAGAGAGTTCTGAAAACACACGATCCACTGGAGGATGGAACGGCAAACCACCCCAGTATACTTACCATGAGAACCTTATAAACTGTATAAAAGGACAAAAGATATGAAACCAAAAGATGAGCCCCCAGGTTGGAAGTTGTCCAATATGCTACTGCGGAAGAGTCAAAGAGAACTGCAAATAGCCTCAGAAAGAATGATGCAGCTGGACCAAAGTAGAAATGATGCACGGTTTTGGATGTGTCTGGTGATGAAAGTAAAACCCAATGCTGCAAAGAACAGTATTGCATAGGAGCCTGAATGTTAGGTCCATGAATCAAGGTAAATTGGAGGCAGTCAAGGAGGTAAGAATAAACATCGACATCTTAGGAATCAGTAAACTAAAAGGGACTGGAATGGGCAAATTTAATTCAGATGACCATTATATCTACTACTGTGGGCAAGAATCCCATAGACAAAATGGAGAAGCCCTCATAATCAACAAGAGTCTGAAATGTAGTACTTGGGTGTAACCTCAAAAATGACAGGATGATCTTGGATCTTTTCCCAGGCAAGCCATTCAATATCACAATAATTTAAGTCTATGCTCCTATCCCTGATGCCAAAGAAGCTAAAGTTGATCAGTTCTGTGAAGACCTAGTGGAGAAGGCAATGGCACCCCATTCCAGTACTCTTGCCTGGAGAATCCCATGGACGGAGGAGACTGGTAGGCTGCAGTCCATGGGGTCGCGAAGAGTCAGACATGACTGAGCAACTTCACTTTGACTTTTCACTTTCATGCATTGGAGAAGGAAATGACAACCCACTTCTAGAACTAAAACCAGAAGACAGATTTTCTATTCATCACTGGGGATTGGAATGCAAAAGCAGAAAGTCAAGAGATAACTGGTGTAACAAGCAACTTTGACCTTAGAGAACAAAATGAAGCAAGGCAAAGGCTAACTGAATTCTAGCAAGAGAATGCACTGGTCATAGCAAATACCCTTTTCCAACAACACAAGAGATGACTTTACATATGGACATCATGAAATGGTCAATACAGAATTCAAATTAATTACATTCTTTGTAGCCAAAGATGGAGAAACTGTATATAGTCAGCAAAAACAAGACTTAGACCTGGCTGTGTTCAGATCATCAGCTTCTCAAAGCAAAATTCAGGCTTAAACTAAAGAAAGCAGGGAAAACCACTAGGATAGCCAGTTACTACTTAAATCAAACCCTGTATGAATATGCAGTGGAGGTAACAAATACTTTCAAGAAATTAGATCTAGTAAACAGGGTGCCTGAAGAACTCTGGATGGAAATCCATAATAATGTATAGAAGGCAGTAAAGAAAACCCTCCCAATGAAAAAGAAAAGCAAGAAGGCAAAGTGGTTATCTGAGGAGGCTTTATAAATGGCTGAAGAAAGAAGAGAAGCAAAAAGCAAGGGAGGAAGGGAAAGGTATACACAACTAAATGTGGAGTTTCAAAGAATAGGAAGGAGAGACAATACGACCTTCTTCAATGAATAGTACATAAAACTAGAAGAAAACAACAGAATGGCAAAGACTAGAGATCTCTTCAGGAAAATTGGAAATACAAAGGGAACATTTCACCCAAAGATGGGCACAATAAAAGACAGAAGTGGTACAGACCTAGCAGACAGTGAAGAGATCAAGAAGAGATGGAAAGAATACATGGCAGATTTATACAAGAAAGGTCTCAATGAACTGGGTGACTATGATGGTGTGGTCAGCCACCCAGAGCCAGACATTCTGGAATGTGAAATCAAATGGTCCTTAGGAAGCACTTCTGTCAATAAAGCTAGTGGATGGGATGGAATTCCAGTGGAGCCATTAAAAACCCTAAAAGATGTTGCCCTCAGGGTGTTGCATTGAATATGTAACCAAATCTGGAAGACCCAGCAGTGGCCGTAGGACTGGAAAAGGTGAATCCTCATCCCATTTCCCAAGAAGGGTAGTACTAAAAAATGTACTAACCATCGGACAGTTGCACTCATCTCCCAAGCTAGCATGATTATGCTTAAAATTTTGCATGCTAGGCTTCAGCATTATGCATACCAAGAACTTCCAGATGTCCAAGCTGGGTTTAGAAAAGGCAGAGATCAGATTGCCACATTCGCAGGATCATAGAGAAAGCAAGGGATTCCAAAAAAAAATCTACCTGTTTCATTGACTACGCTAAAGCCTTTGACTGTGTGGTTCATAACAAACTGTGGAAAGCTCTTAAAGAGATGGGAATGCCAGACCATCTTACCTGTCTCTTGAGAAACCTGTATGCAGGTCAAGAAGCAACCATTAGAAGCCTATATGGAACACATCACTGGTTCAAGATTAAGAAAGGAGTAAGACAGGGCTGTCTGCTGCCACCCTGTTTGTTTAACCTATAGGCTGAGCACATCATGAGAAATGCCAGGCTGGATGAGTTCCAAGCTGGAATCAAGATAGGCGGGAGAAACATCAACAACCTCAGGTATGCAGATAATAGTACTCTAACAGCAGAAAGCAAAGAGGAACTAAAGAACACCTTGATGAGGGTGAAGGAGAAGATTGAAAGAGCCAGCTTAAAACTAAATACTAAAAAAACTAAGATCATGGCAACCGACTCTATTACTTCATGGCAAATAGAAGGGGAAAAGGTGGAAACAGTGACAGATTTCCTCTTCTTGGGCTCTAAAATCATTGTGGATGGTGACTGCACCCATGAAATCAGAAGGCAATTGCTTCTTGGCAGGAAAGCTATGACAAACCTTGACAGTGTGTTGAAAAACAGAAACTCGATTCTGCAGACAAAGGTCCGTATAGTCAAGGCTATGGTCTTCCCAGTGGCTATGTATGGTTGTGAGAGCTGGACTGTAAGAAGGCAGAGTGCCAAAGAGTTGATGCCTTCCAACTGTGGTGCTGGAGAAGAATCCTGAGAGTCCCTTGGACAGAAAGGAGATCAAACCAGTCAATCTTAAGGGAAATCAACCCAGAATACTCATTGGAAGTACCGATGCTAAAGCTGAAGCTCCAGCATTTCGGTCATATGATGCAAAGAGCCGACTCACTGGAAGAGTTCCTGACACTGAAAAAGATTGAGAGCAGAAGGAGAAGAGGGAGTCAGAGGATTAGATGGCAGGATGGCATTACTGATGCAACTGACACGTACTCGGGCAAACTTCAGAATGGTGAGGAACCAGGAGGCCTGCCGTGCTACAGTCTGTGTGTTACAAAGAGTCTGACACGACTGGGCAGCTGAACAACAATATGAATTATCTGACATTAGCTACTTTATAGGGCTTCCGAGGTGGCACAGTGGTAAAGAATGCCTCTGCTAATACAAGAGACACAAGAGACATGGGTTTGATCCCTGGGTTGGGAAGATCCCCTGGAGTAGGGAATGGCAACCCACTCCAGTATTCTTGCCTGAAGAATCCCCATGGAGAAAGAAGCCTGGCAGACTACAGTCCATGGGGTTGCAGAGAGTCCAACATGACTGAGCATACACACACACACAGCTACTTTATGAATGTATAGTTGATCATACTTGGAAATGTCATGGTGAACCCAGAGCTTCTTGAGGGAAGAGTTTTTTTTTTTTAACATATTTGTGTTTGTGTCCCTAGCACGTAAAAGAGCATTTGACACATTATGTGCTTGCGCTTAGTCGCTCAGGAGTGCAATAACTCTTTGTGACCCCATGGACTATAGCCCACCAGGCTCCTCTCCTCATGGGAATTCTTCAGGCAAGAGCACTGGAGTGGGTTGCCATGTCCTCCTCCAGGGGATCTTCCCAACCCAGGGATCAAACCCAGGTCTCCTGCATTACAAGCAGTTTCTTTACCATCTGAGTTACAAGGGAAGCCCAAGAATACTGGAGTGGGTAGCCTATTCCTTCTCCAAGGGAACTTCGTGACCCAGGAATTGAATCAAGGTCTCCTGCACTGTAGGCAGATTCTTTTCCAGCTGAGCCACCAGGGAAGCCCTTGACACATTATAGACATTTGATAAATATTAAGGCTTAAATTGCCTTAAATCCATTACAGAAGTAGTAATTGCTCATCTGTTACTTTTCTCATCATTACTAGTATTACATGGTGGTCATTCTTTTTTCTGGACTTTCTAACTGTTCTCCTTACATCTGCTATTGGCAATACCAATTACATTGAAGATAGAGTAATTAAAAATGCAAATTTGATCACAGGAC